>JAQQSY010006790.1:0-10845 GCA_028646535.1 Procyon lotor
TAGCCATTTGTATGTCTTCTTTGGAGAAGTGTCTGTTCATGTCTTCTGCCCATTTTTTGACATGATTATCTGTTTTGTGAGTGTTGAGTTTGAGAAGTTCTTTATAGAGCTTAGATATCAGATCTTTGTCTGTAGTGTCATTTGCAAATATCTTCTCCCATTCCATGGGTTGCCTGTTTGCTTTGTTCACTGTTTCCTTCACTGTGCAGAAGCTTTTTTATCTTGATGAAGTCCCAAAAGTTCATTTTTGCTTTTGTTTCCTTTGCCTTTGGAGACATGTCCTGAAAGAAGTTGCTGTGGCTGATGTTGAAGAGGTTACTGCCTATGTTCTTCTCTAGGGTTTTGATAGAGACCTGCCTCACATTGAGATCTTTTATCCATTTTGAGTTTATCTTCGTGTATGGTGTAAGAGAATGGTCAAGTTTCATTCTTCTACATAGAGCTGCCCAATTTTCCCAGCACCATTTATTGAAGAGACTGTCTTTTTTCCACTGGATATTTTTTCCTGTTTTTTCAAAGATTATTTGACCATAGAGTTGTGGGTCCATATCTGGGCTCTCTATTATGTTCCACTGCTCTATGTGTCTGTTTTGTGCCAGTACCATGCTGTCTTGGTGATCATCGCTTTGTAGTAAAGCTTAAAATCAGGCAATGTGATGCCCCCAGCTTTGTTTTTTCTTTTTCAGCATTTCCTTAGCAATTTGGGGTCTTTTCTGGTTCCATACAAATTTTAGGATTGTTTGTTCCAGCCCTTTGGAAAAAAAAACAGTGGAATTTTGATCGGGATGGCATTGAAAGTATAGATTGCTCTGGGCAGTATAGACATTTTAACAATGTTTATTCTTCAGATTCATGAGCATGGAATGCTTTTCCACCTTTTTGTGTCTTCTTCAATTTCTTTCATGAGTGCTCTGTAGTTCCTTGAGTACAGATCCTTTACCTCTTTGGTTAGGTTTATTCTCAGGTATCTTATGTTTCTTGATGCTACAGTAAATGGAATCGATTCTCTAATTTCCCTTTCCATATTTTCATTGTTAGTGTATAGGAAAGCAACTGATTTCTGTGCATTGATTTTGTATCCTGCCACATTACTGAATTACTGTATGAGTTCTAGTAGTCTGGGGGTGGAGTCTTTTGGGTTCTCCATGTAAAATATCATGTCATCTACAAAGAGAGAGAGTTTGACTTCTTCATTGCCAATTTGAATGCCTTTTACTTCTTTTTGTTGTCTGATTGCTGTCGCTAGGACTTCTAGTACTATGTTGAACAAGAGTGGGGAGAGTGGGCATCCTTGTCAAGTTCCTGATCTCAAAGGGAAGGCTGGAAGACAGTAGTCTTGAGTTCAAAAGAGAAACTAAAGTTAAGACAGCCAAGTGTAGGTCCTCTTTCAAAGAATTGTGCTGTTAGGTGGTATGAGAAGAGTAGAGTAGTATCCAGAGGAGGAAGAGAGGCCAGGTGAGTTTTTGTTTGATACATAATTTTAAGATGTGAGTTTATGGAATTTATAGATGGGAATAATCTCCTACAACAGTGCAGCTCCAATAAAACTCTCACTAGATAGAAATGTTATATCATCTGACTCTGTGCTGTCCTATATGGTCACCATTCATCACAAGTGGCTACTGAGCACCTGAAATGTGGCTAGTATGACTGAGGAATTAAATCTCAAAATTTATTGAATTGTAATTAATTTAAATTTCAATAGTCACAAGTGCTCATGCTGAATTGGACAGCATAGCTCTAGAGAGGAAAGTTGGTGAATAGGAGACAAGTCAGTTGTTGCAGTGATGATCTTCAGTAGCTGAAAGTGGAAGGGATCTCATACCTAGGTAGCACAGCTGGCCTTGATAGGGGCCTGGGCAGTTGATTCATTGTAATGGAAGAGAAGGCACGTGAATTCAGATACAGGCACATGGGTAGATATGGTGGAGGCTTATAGAATTACTCTTCTGATCGATTACATGTGTTCAGTGAAATAAGGAGCAAGGTCACTAGGCTACATAAGAATGTGTGGAAGCAAAGTTGGAATAATAAAGAGAGGAGTAAGGCAGGGAATAGTGACACTTAGCTTACCTGAGGGCCTCTTGAGATTAGCGGTCATGGATTTAAAGAGACATCAGTGGGCATGGTTTTGTGTTTTTTTCCATATTCAGGGGGCCCTGCAGGGTGTGGTTGGTTACTATCTGGAGTTAATACTTTGCTGGAAAATTTAATCAAGGGAAAATGGACAAAGAGAGATTAAAATGATATAGTGTGGAGTCTGAGCTAGATAAGAAGCAAAGTGAGAACATGAAGTAGTAGAGGACAGTGAAAAGGTGGAAGACAAAGGAATTGCAGAATATTTTAAGCATATTAAATATATCACTAAACATGGAGCTACCAAAGACGAAATCCTAGGTGTTTCATCCTGTCATCAAAGGTCCAATAATTTTTTTTTTTTTTTTTTACAGTTTGTCTTGTTAACAGTTTGGGGAAAGTCTTATCCTTTTTCATGGGGTTGTTTCAGGATTCAAAATTTGAAGCACCACTCTGGATAAATATTGTCCAATGTTTAAAATACTAAAAAAAATTTGGCAGATTTTTAGTTTCTACCAAGTTTGTAGCACTTCAACATATGCTTACTCTCTTGAAAGTTTTGCACCCTCTACTCAGAATCTCACAGGTCAAATTAATATTATTAATTATTTTCACATATTACCAAGGAATATCCACATCTTTTGATGGTAAGATCTTGTTTAAATCAACCTTAAATCAACAAGAAATCTGAAATCAACATTTCAGAAATGAGTAATTTGTTAGGTCTTGAAAATCTCTGGATTGTACAGAGTTCTCCTCTGTTTTCTTATGTGTATCTGGAGTGTAACCCTTTCCTGACACACTCACATGAAGATAGCGTTCTCTATTTTGCATTGTTTGAGTCTAAAAACATACATAGAATAATCGATAAAGCTTTGTGAGGTACGAAGTAGTCCTTAGCTCTGTTGTATACCTTTTGCATTTAAAATTAGGACTCAAAATCAGTAGCAAAATCAGTGGCTTAAATTTAAATTCTGGATTCCTAACCTGCCCTTCTAAGAAGAGTCCATCTTATATCTACAATCTCTCAAACACTTAATGCTGTTAACCAAGAACCCTTTTGTTATTGTCAAGCCTTGTGTAGCAAGTATGAATCTTAGACTACAAACTTAAGTATGTGGGAAAATTCACATTCTTTTTTTAAAAAAAGTAAAGAATAGGGGTGCCTGGGTGGCTCAGTGGGTTAAGCCTCTGCCTTTGGCTCAGGTCATGGTCTCAGGGTCCTGGGATCGAGCCCCACCTTGGGCTCTCTGCTCAGCAAGAAGCCTGCTTCCCCCTCTTTCTCTGCCTGCCTCTCTGCCTACTTGAGATCTCTCTCTCTGTCAAATAAATAAATAAAATCTTAAAAAAAAAGATTAAAGAATATAGATCTGATTGTACTCCTTATTCCCCCAGAGTTTCATGAGATTTAATTTCAGCCATTAATGGGCTTCTCAATTTCCACCACCCATCTCCCAGATACTTCTATGATCCTAGGAGACACATGCAAAAGAAAATATTTGAAGAATGTTCCTCGGGTCTTGCAATCCCTGAAAGACTCATTTTCCAAGCCCACATGGTCTGTGTAAGTCAGAGCTGCGTGCTTGGAGCACAGAAATCTTTGCCAAGTTGGAAACTCTGGATCTGTGTCTTACTTTTCTAGATGTCAAATACAATCATTGTCCCAGAGTCCTGTCACCTTTCTGGGAATCTGAGGGACGTTCAGGTTTTCATTCCTAGTGGAAACTCAAATCATACTGACTTTCCTTGTCTTGGATAATGTACCTTCTCTTTCTTTCTCAGGTCTCTTTAAAGATACTCTCAACTTCCTTCTCCATCAGGATTGTTAGGATAATCTCAATTACTTCAGGCTTTCATAAAAACAGAAGTCTTTAGACCTCTCCTTTAGAGTCAATAAAGCTAGCGCTCCCCCGAGGCAAGAGACTACAAAGGACACAGAGAGTTAAAACATGTAATGATAATCACGGAAAGCATCCCACCATACTTGTGAAGGCCATCACCATGCTGATTAACCTTGGCCCTGAACTACTTACTATTCAGTTACTCGTGTGCTGAGGGACAGCAACAAATACAGTACACTTTGGAATCCTCAGATATTGTTAGTCCTCACAGTTATTTACCTCATTAGTGCAATATCTTATCTAGTTAGAGCTTTGCCACCAAAATTCACTGTGGCATCCAGTTGTGCGTGGCAGAGCTAACAATGCATTCTCTCACTTGTGCCTGGAAGAAAAAAGGAAACCCCTGAAATCTGTTCCTGCATGCCTGCAGGCTATATGGCCTACTTTCTTAATGCCCTACTGACCTACTAACATTCCTGAGGTTCTCAGCCTTGTCATACAATCACCCAAGAAACAGCTACCCGAAAGATTACCCAGAGAAGGAGAGATGTTTCTGCCTCACTGAGTTGTGCGTGATCTCAGTATAATGGTGTTTAGAATGAAGACAAAGGTAGTTCTGAGAAAGAAAAACCTCCTGATTCCTGAGTCTCACAACACAAACTTTATAACAAAAGGCAAAAAATCATTTACACTTTGTGAAGAGGCACAAACAATTCCTTGGCTATAAAGTTTCTTTGACACCACTCATTTCTGAGCCCCATGACCTGCCTTGAAGACAGTCTTGTCACTGGGTCTTCTTCCTATGGTCTAGGTAAGGAAGAAGGCTCTGGATTTCAAATTTATTGGTTTAATTTCACATCCACTTTTCTAAAGGCATTTTCAGAAATAAGAAGAAACTTCATTGGTTCCATTTTACTCGGTAAATTTGTTTTCTGCTGAGCCCATTCTGTGTGGCTCAACAGAAAACTTATTTCCTGAGGTTCTAGGGTAAAAGCAGGTTTTTTGCTTTTAGCATACTCATTCATTGTCCTAAGCGGCTTACCCTCTAGTTTGTTCGATTTCTGGGACTTACTTATTCTTTCTCATTGGGGTAGCTCAGACATTTAGAAAAGTAGTTCAAAGATATCAAACTAGAATATTAAGTGATATCCTACTTAGCATCTTAAAAAATTGTTTTATTGGGAAGGGTATAAAACATATTGCCATATTTTGTATTTTCTTCTTATTCTTCCTCCTCCTGTTGTTGTTTTTCTTCTTCCTCTTTATCTCTTCCTCTTCTCCTTCCTCCTCCTCTTCCTCCCCCTCCTCCAGCTGCTGCTTCTGCTTCTGCTTCCTTTTTTCCTTCTCCTCTACCTTCTTCTTTCTTCTCACCACCTTCTTTTTCCTTCTCTTCCCCTTTCTCATTTTCTTCTTCTCCATCTTCCCTCCCTCTTCCTCTCATTCTCCTTCATATTCTTCAGTTTATCAGTTTCGCCTAGAGTACATGTAAATCTGTGTTTCTGTGTAGGACAGTGATAATGGTGAGTGGGGCATCCTTTACTAGGAGAAAAGTGTAGGTAGGAATGGAACTTAGAATTAAGGAAAGTATTACTAGTTTCACAGTTTTAAACTAAATTCTCCAGTCTTGGAGTTTTATTGCCAGGAACAAATGACTTGTGTATGAATATCCTTGACCATTCTTTCATGTGAGCTAATGTGCCCCTTGGATTCTAGATTATGAACCACACTGACCAGAATTTCTGTTGAGTCTATATTGTGAAACTATGAGCTAGGAGATAAGGGTACAAGGATGAATTGGTTCATGAGAACTACAAGTGCATAAACTCATCATATAGAATGGAAAATAAAAATAATTTGGAGTGCTTGGATGGTGCAATTGGTTAAGCATCTGCCTTCAGCTCAGGTCATGATCTTGGGGTCCTGGGATGGAGCCTTGTGTTGGGCTCCCTGCCTAGAAGGGAGTCTGCTTCTCCCTCCCCCTCTGTCCCTGCCCTCCCCACCCCACCATGCTCTCTCTCATTTCTCTTGAATAAATAAATAAAACCTTAAAAAAAAAGAAAAAATAACCCAAGCAATATTATAAAATTAAATAGTGGTATAAGAAACACTTCAAATTGAATGCTCACAAAAAGTCATGAGGAAACGGAAGCATGTAAAGATTAAACAGCTAGTCTCAGATCAATCATACAGCAATAAGACTTAAGTCAGTACTTGAACTTTACACAGCTTATGAGACAGCTGTTAAGGTTCTGAAGAATCACAAAGAAAGAAGGACTTAAGGCTAAGAAAAGATTCTGAAGGGAAATCATGTTTTACCTTAGTCTGGAAGGATGAGTAGTAAACTATGCATCCCAGATGAACAAGAAATGTGTAGATACTTCATGTAAAGCAAAGAGGGAGAGAGATGGTCCAATGGCTAAGAACATAGAAACTCTTAATATCTTATAGTTCAAATCCCTTCTTTTTCTGGTTCCATTGGTCAATACATGTGTTGCTATCACTTTGTCATAATTAGACAATTGACCAAGGAAACAGAATTAAAAAAAAAAAAAAACACCTGAGAAATAGACTCTTATGTGAACACTTAATATGAAAGATATGGCACGCAGTGGAGAAAGGTGCTGGTACAATTGACTATTTGTATGGGAGAAAATTAGGTTGACTTTGTATTGGATGCTGGCGTGCCTGCTCAGATTTCCTTTTCAGGGTAGTAGTACCAAGTCTCCAGTTGCCAGGAGTGTTGCTAGCTGACAACTCATACCAGAATCCCTCCTCAAGAATTTCCCTTGGCCTAAGAAAACTGCCTTGCTCAAGGCTGTGTCCCCCTTGCTAAGAGAAGCCTATTTTCAAAGACTGGTGGGTGTGGGGGTACAAATCTATCAATTTGAGGCATTTGGGAAGGTTATTCCAGCTCCATAGCTCCCTATGGAATCTGCTGAGGCCTCTGCTGCATCTGCTTCTCCATTCAAATTCAAGTTCAAGTTCTCCCTCTGAACAATTCTGCTTCCTTCACTTTCTTCTGGGTGTTGTTCTTAAGAGCATTCTCTGATAAATCACAGGTGTGCAAATCACCAGCTTGAAGACGGTTTCCCAGGAAAGTCCACCAATGATAGACTCCTAACCCATGCCATACCCCCAAAATCAATACCTTCAATTCCAGGTTGAAATGAAGGTACAGAGGAATGAACTAATCAATACAAGGTTACACATCTGAGAAGTAATGGAACTGGGATTTAAACCTGGGTAGTCTGGCTCTAACATCCCAGCTCTTAACCACTAATGGCAAAGAAAATAAACCAACTATAGCCACATGGAATGTCATGGCTAAATTACACAAACATACTGTGGGGTGAAAGAATCAGGCACCAAAAATGTAAACAGTATGATTCTATTTATATAAAGTATCAAACCAGGCAAAATGAGCTGTATTACTTAGGAATGCAGGCATAAAGAAAGGTAAGAGAACAATTGTTGAGAAAACCAGAAGTGGTTATGTGAGGTGAGGGGCAGAGGAAGAGGCTGGGGTTGGGAAGAATGTTCTGGGGATAGTAATGCATTATTTCTTGATCTGGGTGGTGGTCACACAAATGTTTATAATAATGTTTTAAACTATAGTAATAATATTATAAACTATATATATTTTTATTCACTTATTCTATGAATATGAGAATTCTCATTTTTTTTAAGTAAGAGGAAATACAGAAAGCCATGGTGGCTGAGGAGTTGACTGCAGGGGAGAGCCCTGTGAAAGAGCTACCAAGGGTCAGTGTCACAGAATTCTGTGTATAACTGTTAATGTGCTTTTCAGTCATTAACCATGAAATTTTGCAGAAGCCTTTCTAAGTTGTCTGGTTCTAAGCAAGGAACTCTGGAGTCCTTGTGGTCTAGACAGGGAGGTGTTGCTTCTGATCTCTCCTGCTGTGGATCCATGGAGAGCCCAATGACCCAGTCCCTCTGAGGCTTTGAAGTCCCTCACCCACCTCTAACGGAATGACCAACTGGGTGAACCAAAGGTCAACAATTGTAACATTGCAACAATAAGAGAAATGTGTGACCAAGGCAGTGGGATAGGGCCCAGAAGCCACTTTGGAGTCCCAGGCTATTCCCGACTTATATTTTCTTTGTAATTTTTTTAGCTATTTGTCATACCAACATTTAAGCCATGTGGGATAAGTACTGTCTGTTCCTGCATGTCTTCAGTTGTGACAGTTCTGGAGGCCCCACATATATTCAGTTTACTAACTCTATAAGCATGTGTTAAACATCAAATTTCTGAGCAGGGCTCTGAAAGCCATGATAAAACAGTTTTTTCTTTCTTTCTTTTTTTTTTTTTAAGATCTTATTTATTTGGGAGAGAACATGAGAAGGGGGGAGAGGCAGAGGGAGAGGGAGAAGGAGACTCCCCACTGAGCAGGGAGCCCAACACAGGGCTCGATCCCAAGACCCTGAGATCATGACCTGAGCTGAAGGTAGTTGCTTAACCCACTGAGCCACCCAAGTGCTCCTAAAACAGCTTTTTCTATCAAGGAACTCACACCATGAATAAGGAGACAAACAGGTCTGTAGGTTAGGATGGTGCCAGGCCTTATTCAGGCTCTGGGTTAGAGCCTAGGGATAAAAGAAAGGAGTATGCATGGCCCCTGTCTTTAAGGAGTTTACCTAGAAGTCAAAATAAGTAATCCAGGCAGGGAAAGAGTGTCATATATTATGTGTAACTCTCTACAGAGAGTGTTGAACTTGGGAGAAGAGTTTTAGAAAGGAATTCTAGAAGAAATTATTGAAAAGCTGAGTTTCAAAAATAAGTAGTTACTACGATTATTTTGTATTTTGTGATCTTTGTGAAAATTTTTTTCTTTATATTTATATTTTTTCCTCTCACACCTTCTATAGTATGCTATTTTGAACCCAGAAAGTACACAACGAATTGGGGGAAATGTTTTGGGAAGGCAGTATGGGGTACAGCTTTAGTGCTGAAGGCTTCCAGATGAGACATTTACACCCAGGGTACAAACATCTGTTCCTTTCAAGTAAAATTTCTTGGGCAGTTAATAAAGAATAGCTAAATTATGTCATATTATAATAACATAGAACAATGGGCCCTAATTAGGAAAAATGGAGAATCATGGTCTTACCATTCATGAATCTTCAATAAAGCTTTAAAAAAGCTGCAGACATGAAGTAGACCCACTGTTTGATGGTTTAGGAACTGAACTTGGCACACTGACATTTGTTAAGTCACTTAATTTGTTTGGTTTTAAGAAAAAAATTTTATTACTGTAAATGTAGAGACCAAAATTATATTTATTCATTGAAGAGTTTCTAAAGCATTGGAATTTCAACAGTGCAAAATTCATTTCCCAACAGGTACTTATCACTTAAGAGACATCAAGTAGCTCATGAATTAATATGCTGAGAGCTACTGTCATTTCCTAGTGGGGAACTTTCACCGTTAGGGCAAGAGGAAGCTGAGTACCCATTGCTGTTATCCCCTGTCTTGGGATATGTTTCCAAAGATCTGACGTTCATATTAATTTTATAGGAGCGAATGTCATTGGATCAAGTGGAGACATCAAGTGGAGACTCTACATCGTAGAGTAAGGAGTCAGACGATTGTCCCAGGAGTGTCTGCTGTGCGTGACCTTCACCTCTAACTTCTCACTCACATGCACTGACTCAGGAAATCCTGCTTCATGTTGTGTAGCTGCCTGTCAGGCAATGACTCAAGAAACTGAAATATTAGCCAAATGAAATGTTGCACAATTCGGGCTGTTCACTCACAGCTCATACGATTTTAAATATGATCATCTGCCAGCTTTGAGACCTTGAAGAGGAGCAGAAATGAAGTAAGAGGTCAAATAGTCTGACCTTGGCTGCAAAGGGCAACAGGATGCCAGCAGACTCAAGGCCAGGCTGTTTTTCCCCCTTTTATTGAAACGGCAGGCCCATGACAAATTTATGCAAATACAACATGGAAAATAATTTCTTGAAGGCAATTTGTTTTTGCCAAGTGTTTCCTTTTTTTTTCTGCCAGGACTGTGGCTTATATTAGCTTATTTTAGAGTCTGACTTTTCCAAATTTCCTACAAGCTAGGGCCAAGGGGTGTTGATTTCACAGAAAGGCCAATGCCCTACAAGCAGGGCTGGAAGTAAGAGGCTCTGGGACAGGGAGATAGCACAAGGCAGTTTCACTGTTATTCAAGTCCTTTCTCTTCCATCCCCTCCTATCTCAGAGTGGTTAGGGTTCACTAAAACAATAGTAATTACCATCTAACCCTAGGAGCAGAGGTGGCACTTAAGGGTGAAGCCATATTTTTATTCCAACTCCCACTTAGAAATAAGTCTCTCCTCTTGACTGATAGGATATGAACACTGATTCCCTAAAGTGAAAATGCAGTGGTCAATAATATGTCAGGAAGTTTCATTACAATAAAATAAATATCCAGAAAAAGAAAGTATTCTGCAACAGAAGAATTATAGTCTCTTGGTCCTGGAGGAGCTCATTGTTGGTTTGCAAGTGTTTCCAGGTATCATTTAGAGCCCTTGAGTTCCACCTGCTAGACTGTATGAACATACTTACCCCTTGGGGACTCCCGCACTGTTCTCTACTGGGTGGCTCCATTTTTTCCCTCAGCTTTTAGTTATCTAGTTTTATCCATCCAAACAGCTCTCGTGGTGGAGGATGTTTGTCCTAAGGGTTTGTTCTCATTGGACTAAGTGGTGAAGGTGTTCTTTAACACCAACCAAAGGTCTAGAAATGAAGTGTTAAAAGATCAGGAACTTACCCCAAATTGAACCAGGAAGAAATAGAAAACCTGAACCGACCCATAAGCAGTAAGGAGATTGAAGCAGTCATCAAAAATCTCCCAACGAACAAAAGCCCAGGGCCAGACGGCTTCCCAGGGGAATTCTACCAAACATTTAAAGAAGA
>JAQQSY010006791.1:0-10845 GCA_028646535.1 Procyon lotor
TTCGGCTCAGGTCATGATCCCAGCGTCCTGGGATTGAGCCCCACATCGGGCTTCCTGCTCAGCAGGAAGCCTGCTTCTCCCACTACCATTCCCTCTGCTTGTGTTCCCTCTCTCGCTGTGTTTCTCTCTGTCAAATAAATAAAATCTTTAAAAAAAAAAAAAAAAGAATATAATTTTGGGGCGCCTGGGTGGCTCAGTGGGTTAAAGCCTCTGCCTTCGGCTCAGGTCATGATCTCAGGGTCCTGGGATCGAGCCCCGCATCGGGCTCTCTGCTCAGTGGGGAGCCTGCTTCCCCCTGCCTCTCTGCCTACTTGGGATCTATCTCTCTCTGTCAAATAAATAAAAATAAAATCTTTAAAAAAAAAAAGAATACAATTTAGCCAGTTGTCTTGGTGGGAGGAGGATAAAGGTATGTGAACTCTGATGACCTGATGCAAGAGCAGCTGGGCGAAGAGTGTGGCGTAGCAGGCGCCGGCTTGCTGGCGGTGGGGGAGCTATGGCAGAGGATGGCTGTGAGGCAAGGCAAGGGGGGGTGCTGCAGAAGAACCTGGAGATCTAACATTCTATCCTGCAGGACAGGGGTGCCCGGTTTTTTTCATCACACACGTCATCCATTAATGTTTGAGCTTGTACATCTGTATATAATATTCGTACATTATAAAACATACACTCAAAAGGAATTTTTAATGAACTAGGGGACATTGATCTACATGCGTTAACTATGCCTTAAAAATAATTCTTAATGTTGTTCTTAAAAATTAAAAAAAAACACAATAATTTATGTGAGCAATAAGCTTGACTTACACAAGATGGGTATATTTGGACCTCTGGTTTTAGTGGCTGTCATGGCTGATAAAAGATACCTCAGGGGCGCCTCGGTGGCTCGGTCATTAAGCGTCTGTTTCATGATCTCAGGGTCCTGGGATCGAGCCCCGGGAAGGGCTCTTTGCTCAGCAGGAAGCCTGCTTCCCCCTCTCCCACTCCCCCTGCTTGTGTTCCCTCTCTTGCTGTGTCTCTCCCTGTCAAATAAATAAATAAAATCTTAAAAAAAAAATACCTCACTAAAATAAAGCAGACTGAGGAAGAAGTGTGCTTATAAATCATGATAATTATTATTTCTTCAATCCCACACACTCATTATGCAAGCATTTTTATTGAAATTCAGCTAGGAAATTTCCATGTTCTCTGATTTCAATCAGTGGTGATAGCATACTAATCAGAAGGGGCTGATTTACAGGGTTGGTTTTTTGGTTTGTTCTGTTTTTTAACAAATGAGTGCAAATCCCATTGAAATTCTTCATCAGAACAATATTTAAACAAATTAGAAAATTGTGTTTCTGAGTTTTTTAAGCAGGCTGTGCCAGGAGGCCCCTGAAGCCACGTGGGAAGGAGAGTTAAGGTCCTCCAGGCAAGAGGTAGGTGTGGAAAGAGGAATCAGAGAACAAATTTGACAGGAGTTGGTAATGGCATATGGAAGGAGGGGGAACAAAGAGAAGAAGTCTGGGATTATAAATCCCTGGATTAGTGAGATTCCTTCAGGTTGCAAAATGCCAAAAAATACCCAAAATATCTCCATGAATGGAATTAGATGATACATGCAAATCTAAAGGGGACTAGGAACCAACTCTGTAACTGCATTGCTGGCCTCATGAAAATGTCACTCTCGTAATCCAGTATCATCTCAGGACTCAACTGAAGCTCTCCTTGGTGGCCAGGTTTGTGACTCAGGTCCCCAGAGCCTGCCATCCCTTGGTCCTTCCCTCCCACCCCCAGTGGACTGACTCCCCTACTTTCCCCATCCACCTTACAGCTCCTGCTTCCTCCTGGTTTTTACCACCTTGTGACTCCTCTTCGCTCTTTTCTCCATTTCTCTCTCTCATTCAACACCCAGTTCACTCATTCAGTATCCCGTCTCTGCCTCACAGTGTATAGTCTCAAAGGGAGAGAGTCTGACTGGTCCAGTCACCACAGTGCTGGCCAGAGGTCTCAGGAGAGGCCAGCAGTAGATCACTGGCTAGCCTTCAGATGGCTGCCTTTGCAGATGTTCACCTGGGGTGGTGGGTCATGTCTCCATGGCACAAATTGAAGCCATCTATGCAACCTAGGTTTCTGAGGAAGCAGCAGTGGGCGTACAAACGGGCTGTGGACCTACAAAGAAGCTGAGGTTTTGCACACATGAGATGGGTAATGAGTCTGCTGCTGATAGAGTCTGTCCATTATAGCCTGGGAGACAGGAAGATGGGATGTTCTAGATGTGGCTTATTATGAAACTAAGACCAGGAACTGCATGTATGTATTTCACTTCACACCTGAAGCTTTAGTTCAGGTATAACATAGAAAATAAGAATTTAAAAGTTACTATTATTATTACCACTAGGAGCAGAGGTATGAGTTATGATGAGCTTAAGATTACACACAGGGGGCGCCTGGGTGGCTCAGTTGTTAAGCGTCTGCTTCAGCTCAGGTCATGATCCCAGGGTCCCTGCATAGGGCTTCTTGCTCAGCGGAAAGCCTGCTTCTCCCTCTCCCACTCCCCTTGCTTGTTTGTGTTCCCTCTCTCGCTGTGTGTGTGTGTGTTTCTCTCTCTGTCAAATAAATAAATAAAATCTTAAAAAAAAAAAAAAAAAAAGATCCCACGCAGACTTTGGAACTAGCCTGCCTGGGGTCGTATCCTCAGCATGCTCACTTACTGGCTGTGTGACCTTGGGCAAATTACCTAACTGATCTGTGCCACAGTTTTCTCATCTGTAAAATGAGTTCAATGAAACCTTATCTCATTGGTAGGTTATGAGAATTGAATCCGTTAATATATTTAAATCAGTGCCCTAAACAGTGCCTGGCATATAATTTTCACTACATGAATAGTTGCTATTTTACTTTCAGTCTTGAGTTAATCTCCAATTACATACCCCCATCCATGCATTATATCTACCACTTGATTTTTAAGTTTGGCCTCTGATTAAATATTACCTTGCATCATTTTTTAATTATTTCCTGTTGCTAGTCTTGGCTCTCTAATAAGATTTTTATACTTTAATATGTGTAAAATGAATGTTTCCTTATTCAGAATTTTAAAACTACTCTGTACTTATTTCACAGCCAATCCTAGGACTTCTTTGTCTGACAAATCAGAGGGTCAAAATTCTGGGAAAGGAAATAATTCTTAGCATAATAAATATTTTTTAAAATTTCTCTTGCTCTTATTTTTGTTTCAAGGTATTTGTTATATTGTCATGGTTTTTTTTTTTAACATTTATTTATTTGAGAAAGAGGAAGAGAGAGAGAGAACAAGAGCAGGAGCGAGGGGCAGAGGGAGAGGGAAAAGCAGACTCCTCACTGAGCAGGGAGCCCAATGTGGGACTCAATCCCAGGACTCTGGAATCATGACCTGAGCCAGGGGCAGACACTTAACTGACTGAGCCACCCAGAAGTCCCATATTATCATAGTTTTTTGTTGTTGTTGTTTTTAAGATTTTATTTATGTACTTATTTCACAGAGAGAAAGAGAATACAGGCAGGGGGAGCAGCAGAGGGAGAAGCAGGCTCCCCACTGGGCAGGGAGCCTGATGCAGGGCTTGATCCCAGGGCCCTGGGATCATGACCTGAGCCAAAGGCAGATGGTTAACCCCCAAATTGTCATAGTTTGATTGATTTCCCTCTGGAAAAGGTCAAGTTCCCTGGAACATTTGATATCATCATTTAGAGATGAAGTAGATGTTACATGTTTTTTAAAAGTGATACATAAGATTGACTCAGAAACCAGTAGGCATAGGTCGATGTTTTTCATCTCAGTAATCTTACTGGCATGTGTACACACTTGAACTTGAATATTGGATCAAATGAATCTTTTATGCAATGACCAATAGTTGGTAGGACTTGCTTCAAGTATTGAAACTGCAATGTTCCACTCTATTTACAGATATATTTAAGCAAATTTTCATGATATCATTGTATTTCGAGATTGCACATCCTAATTATGAGACATCATCTATGTGGCAGCAAGCCAGTGGATACATTAACCAATGGATCCATCCCTCCTGGGACTTGACATCCTTGAACTGAACCCCAAATTTTCCCGACCATATCAATACAATGATCTTCCATAGCTTCACCTTCTAGGAATCTAGTTTGGAGCTTGTGCAGATCTCTTCTCTTTCCTCTCCCTCAGGTGTCAGTCACTGAGCCAGAGCAGTAACCCATAGACCATCCTTCTTCTGCAAAGCTCTGGGAGAGAGGGGCAGCATTCATGCCTCCCCAGTTTGCTTCTCACATGGCCAAAGTCACCGGCACAACTGCTAACCCTCTCGGCTCCTTCTCTTTGCCAGAATTATCACTGTGTCACTCAGAGAGATAAGTGCTTTCCCTCTTCCCACTGAAGCTGGCACAGGTCAGATGTCACTACCGATGGGAAAGAGGGAGGCAAGGAATTTCAAAGCAGATGGAGGCAGGGCCCATGTTTCCAGATTAATATCGTAGGGGCTATGGAGGCGACACATTAAACAGAGATACCTCATTCCTTCCCATCTTGATCACAACCCTGAAGTCTTTTAGATCAGTAACTGTACTGATCTAAAGCCACCAGTACTAGTAATAGTAGAAGGCTCCTTCTCAGTGTGTGTGCCCCACGATCTCCAACATCCAAAATAGGGTCAAATGGAATCACAGGGCCATGACACCTTCCAGCAAACTCAAATAACCACAGTCACACAGTGTGCAGAAATGTAAACATGTGACCGTCCACATCATCAATGCAGCATTTTCCAAGCTAAAATTGTGTACTCAGTATAATTCTGGGTGCTGAGGAATTACCAAAATGCATAAGAGATTTTTTCTGCCCTGGAGAAAAGTGTAATTGCATTACAGAGCCAAGGCAAGCAACAGGAAACAATTTGAAAACCATGCAAGATAACATTTAATCAGCAACTGTAACTTAAATTAGAGAGACCAAAATGGCAGATAGAATGCATCCCGGGGTATGTGGCCCTGGAAGAAGCAGGTACTCTCTCTGGACCTCAATTTCCTTATTGCTTTTTGTTTTATTTTGTTTTTTGGTAGGAATAATTAGGAATAATATTAATCCCTTATTATCTGTTAAATGATTCTGTGGCATCAAGAATGTAACAAAGTATGTGTCAGCACTTAAAAAAATTCCTAGTATTCAAACGTAGGACCTCATCATTATTACTATTATATTATTACTATAATAATTATTACTATAATTATTGCCATTATGATTCATAGAAGTCTTGAAGTTCAGGAAGGGGAAGGGATCCTGGTACTCTGGGAAACCTACCCAGAGAAGAAAGTGTCTGAAAACCTGAGGCAGCTCTGAAGGATGAGCAGAATTCAGAAGGGGTGCAAACAGGCTTGGAGGGGTGGCAGGGAGAACAGTGTCACGGAGGCAAGGAGAGAAGTGTGAGGGATATGAGGAATCAATCAGATGCCTGTTGGCTGAGCATAAGGACTGCTTAGGGTCCAAATAGGACACATACTTGGGTGGATGAGGGGGCTCATCCAGGGCCAACCTCACCAACAAGCATGAGTCCCACAGCTAGAAAAGGCATACACTGGCATTTCCTTTGTTCAAGACTATCAGTCTGGAAAAGAAAGACTCGTGATTTGCTTAGGAAAAGCAGAGTCTATTTATCAGGGCAGGTGTTCAGAGAATTAAACATTTTATTCTAGACACTACTGGCTGGATTGAATCTATACTACCTGTATCGCTGTCCATCTTACTGCTACTGCTGCTCCCCAATTTCTTCCTGCTACCAGTGACCTCATTTATGCCAACCAATGGTCATTTGTCTTCGTCCTTCTTGACCTCAGCTGAATCTGTGCCTGGTCCTTACTCATGCTATGTTTTCACAGAAGGCTGTATTGTCCACTCGATGCTGGGAACAATTTTATCCCCGATTCCCAGGCAAATAGCTTCAGAATTCTGCCTGAAATTTAAACCACTGAGATAGTTATATCTGCAAACCAGTCTTTCCTTTCAAAACACAAATACATCCAAGGTGGCTAAGGAGGGCTGAGACTCACACTTCATTGCTAATGATTTTAATTAATTTTCTCCCACCATCTACCTTCAAGCTGCACTGAAAGGAATGGAGGAATGCTTGCTTGACAAGTTCAGGAAGAAGGAAAGGTCATCTAGAAGATGAGGGAATCATGCAGGAGGGCTTTGATCGAATGAGGAGAAAGCAGAATGAGGATATCAGAGATGAACCTAATTTTCATACTTTTGCCAAATCTCAATCTTACCCATGTACACATATGTAGGGTCCCCTTCCCATCCTTCACATCCACCCCGGGCTTTTCTTCCCCCGACAGCCCCTGAATAGAGAAAGGAGACACCTTTCATTCCTCAGAGCAGCTTCAGATAAGAATAAATATACATTGGGGCACCTGGGTGGCTCAGTGGTTTAAGCCTCTGCCTTCGGCTCAGGTCATGATCTCAGGGTCCTGGGATCCACCCCGCATCGGGCTCTCTGCTCAGCGGGGAGCCTGCTTCCTCCTCTCCCTCTGCCTGCCTCTCTGCCTATTTGTGATCTCTCTCTGTCAAATAAATAAATAAAATCTTTAAAAAACAAAAAACAAAACAAAACAAAAGAATAAATATACATTATTTTCTTCCCTCCAAACAAGACCACAGGGTTCTCAGAAGGCAATCCTTGGCTCCATTTCAGGACTGATCTCAGAGTTTCAGTTGCAAATGCTTAACTGCAAATTACATCTGCCTCCCCCGGCTCCCCCAGCCAGGAGACACAGAGTGAATGTTACCTAGCTCTGCCCTGATTAAAACTTGGGTTCATGTAAAAATCTAACTTCCAGGACCCACATGTTCTAGAATGTTCTTCTGCAAGGATAAGACTGAATCACGTGACAGCTGAGAGAACACTGCTCTCCTTTTTCTCATGTTCCATCATTGACCCCTAGAACAGTAACTTCTGCCCATACTTTGTCCTCTCCAGGAAAGTGAGAAAGCAGCTCCCAGCTCTGCCTTTTGGGGAGGAGTGACTGATATGATCAAGGAGAAGGACAAAGGTCACACTGCTTGCTCACTCTCTCTGGCTCAGACCTGCTGTGCCTTCGCCTCTGATTTTGTTCCTATGAAGCAAGTGGATCTGTATGGGGGTGCAGGCCTACCTTCTGGAGGCTGATGTCTCTCTAGGCCTCCTCTCTGAGTCTGATAGGGAATGAGTGTGGTAGTTTCCACCCTGCAGAGGCAGGTCAAGTACCTCCTGCAGAACAGCTTTCCCTACCCACAGGTAGAGCTGAAGGCCTACCTGGGCCCAGGTGTAAGTGAGGTTCTCTAGTCCAGCTTTACCATTAATTTAAAAATGTGGTTTTGTTCCCACTAGTTTTGCATGTCTATTTCTCAACTGATCCAAAATGAAAAGGGGAGGAAGCCCGTGATTGATTGTGTCCCTCAGATTTCAGGGTTGTTTTAAGGAGACTTGCGTAGCAAAGCCTTCTACCCCCTTACTTGTCAGTGCTCTCCAAAGAGCAAGAACCCATTCTCATATACCTTTTTTTTTTTATGATTTTATTTATTTGACAGAGAGAGATCACAAGTAGGCAGAGCGGCAGAGGGAGAAGAAACAGGCTCCCCACTGAGCAAGGAGCCAGACCTGAGGCTTGATCCCAGGACCCTGGGATCATGACCTGAGCCAAAGGCAGACACTGAACTGACTGAGCCACCCAGGCACCCCTGATATATCTTCTTAGAGATCTAGCCCCTACCTTCACCTCTATCCTAGTCTTCACCTCCCTCTATCCCCATCTGAGACCTGGGTTTTGTCAAATGTGTTCGGTAGGCTGGAGAACACATTTGGTGTTGGTGATGAGGACCCAGTCAGCCTCCAATTATATCCTGTTCCAAACCCTGTTGCTCACGCTCTGATTTGGGGCACACTGTGGATTCAGGGTATTTGCAATTCTCTAAGTGCCCTCAATCCAAGATACACTTAAGTCTATGCGGTTTCCCTGCATAGTTATCAATATTAAGAAAGAGTGGACCATTTTAAAAATTTACCATTTACTATTCACTCTTCTTTAGGGAAAAAACCGCTGTGGGAATTCTGTAATTTATTATTTATCAATAGGACCTTTCATAAGAGTAGATATTTTTATCTTTCAAGCAAACATTTGATGGATTACCTTTGAAGAAAGACACATTCTTATATTACAAGTGTTTCTTATATTACAGGTTTAGAACAGTAACTCTAGAATTCAATTACGTTGTCAGAGTTATCTGGCACAAACCATTATTGCAATGTCTCATAAAAAGCAATGAGACAAAAAAAATATCCATTGTTTTTATGACTGGAATATTGGCTGGCTGGTGTCTTGGCCATTTTCCAATTAGAATAATTATATTCCATCTATGTATATCTACCTGTGAGTCAGCTGGACTGATCTGTAATAGGAAAATTCATGTCTCGGACTTTGGAGGTCTCAGGCTTAGTAAAATCCCACCCCATTCCACTCCAGAAGTGCATTTTAAAAATTAACAATAAAACATTTTTAATAGCCCTATTTTGCAGCTGACCAAATTCTCTACCATGAAGGCTACAGAATGACATTTATTTGCATGACTTGAGGTAACATAATATTTAAATAGATATTACACAGTTTTCTAAGCTATGTTGCTAGAAAATATTACTGTTAATTTTCTAAGCAAATATGTTCTTATATGTGATGCTTAGAGCAAATGCTTCAGTACCTGCACTATTCTGAACACATATGGATGGGTGACAATTCTGTCTGAAAATATTTGAGAGTGTTGCTCCATCATGAAAAATCATACACGCTAACAGAAATCTGAGATTATGTCAGAAGTTTCCCTCCTGGCTGCACCGATAACCCAAGAGTGAAAAACTTCGCATCTTCTGTTGCCTCCTTTCTTTTTTGTTCTCCCCTATCTAGGTAGTTTCTAAGTACCGCAGAAACTTCCCTGCATGACCTTCCCAGTTGCTGTCTCCTTTTCATTCCTTTGGTCACAGCCCTGTCACCCTTCACTGGGATTTTTGTGAGACTTCTTTTTTTTTTTTTTTTTTAAGATTTTATTTATTTATTTATTTATTTATTTGACAGAGAGAGAGAGAGAGAGATCACAAGCAGGCAGAGAGGCAGGCAGAGAGAGAGAGGGGGAAGCAGGCTCCCTGCTGAGCAGAGAGGCCGATGCGGGGCTTGATCCCAGGACCCTGAGATCATGACCTGAGCCGAAGGCAGAGGCTTTAACCCACTGAGCCACCAAGATGCCCTTGTGAGAAACTTCTAATGTCAGTGCCCATTAGACCCAGGCAAGAGGGACACCTGCCCTTGTCCTCTTCGGGCTGTGTTCTTCTCCACAAAGTGAGCATACTGTAGGGCTGAGGGACATAGGGTGTATGGGCCTCTGTTTTTACTCTTGCCGGAGCCCTGTTAGCATTAGCAAAAGGCCTAACTGGCCTCCCTATGCCCAGAATTTTTCAAGATGAACATTAGAGCCTCCGGCTCCTCAAGCATAGAGGGGAGACATCAGTGGTATCTTGCTTGGGCTTTATCTCTCAGGCTCTTTGGAAATGTGCTTCCTGGTTTTGCCCTCAATTATTCATTTTGTGTCATTCGCAAAGAGGTAAAAAAAGAGAGCAGCTAGTTTAAATGACTAACTGCATGGGTGAGTCTGTCAACATCTCAAGCCAATCAAATTACTGAGGAATCCGGAGTCACATTTCTAGGAACACAGAGAACTGCATCCCAGCAGAGAGCCAGCAAACCAATCCACCACCGCCACCGATATTTGCATAAGTCTCCTGCAGTACCTGACCTCATTCGACCCTTACAACTCCCCTGGTAAGACAGCCAGGTACAATTTCATTCACATTTACAGATGAGATAACATGCTTGGAGAAGGGGAGTTAGTAAGTTGCCTAAAATTAGACAGCTAATAAATGGCAGGGTATCCCAAGGCCTGACTCCAGATTTTTGCTTCTACGGGTACAGGATCCGGACTTACTCTTAGATCATATAGATGTGCTTTTTACAGTTGCAAAAACAACTCTAGGAAAGTACATTTGGCTTCCAGCTCTGGTCTGGCACTGACGAATGTTTCTCGGGGAAGTCGTCCAACAGAGGTAGGCCTAAGTTTCCATCTTTAAGGTAAAGCAGTTAAAGTAGATGATCTCTAGGGCTTCTTACAGCTCTGTGGTGGTTTTAGTCTGTACCCCAGATTGCATTCCACGTTTGTGAAAGCGGCCCTGGAGCCTGTGCTGTACCACTGTGTTCTATTAGTGAGTCTATCAGATGGCCCCACGTGTCCTCCATCCTCCTGGGTTCATCAGATCCTGGGGCACCAGTTCAATCAGAAGTTACACATGAACACTGGAGACACGATGGCAGATCAGCAGTCCCTTTTTTGTTGCTATTCCGAAACATTTTTAGCAGCGAGACCACTTGCCATAGGATGGCTGTTCCAAGGGGTATTAATAGGATCTCCTTGAAAAGGGAGTTTTTTTGGTCACTTGGCTAAACAATATCAAACAGGTTTCCTTTGTAGAGACCCTCTAATACTTACAGGGATTATTCATTATTAATCTCCAGGAGGAACATTTCTCACCTCCAAAAACTAATGCTTAGAACCCCGCTTTAGAAGACATTTGGGGGGGGGCGCCTGGGTGGCTCAGTCGTTAAGCGTCTGCCTTCAGCTCAGGTCATGATCCCAGAGTCCTGGGATCGAGCCCCGCATCAGGCTCCTTGCTCGGCAGGAAGCCTGCTTCTCCCGCTACCATTCCCTCTGCTTGTGTTCCCTCTCTCGCTGTGTTTCTCTCTGTCAAATAAATAAAATCTTTAAAAAAAAAAAAA
>JAQQSY010006792.1:0-10844 GCA_028646535.1 Procyon lotor
TGTCACATAGTTACTCTTGATTGGGAGCCCCAACCTCAGGCTGGGACGCTCCTTGCCAGCGACCCGCTTCCCCAACAGGCTAGGACCCTGGCAGAGTGTCTGGGGGGGCTCATGACAATATTTCTCACCTGGACCCTCGAATTCCTGCTTGGCCTTGGGGGCAGGGGTGAGGGGTGGTGGCAATCTTACCTTGTTGCATCCCCAGGACCCAGTTCTTTGCCACTAAAGCTGGAGATGAGGGCCTGCCCTGCTTAGGAGTTAACAAAAGCCCCCTCTGTGTGTGTGTGTGTGTGTGTGTGTGTGTGTGTGTGTGTGTGCATGCGTTCATGTGAGTGGATATGTGTGCAAATGTAAAGCATGAACGATCACTTCTGCCCAGGCTGGGCAGCTGGGCTAATGGTCCATTTCCCCCTGGTCTGCAGGACTCCCCTGGGCTCCCAGCTGCCCTGATGGGCCAGGTTAACACCACCCCCGCCAACGGGAGCCCCCAGCCACTCCCCACTAGGCTTTCCTTGTATTGTGCACGGCTTGGTTCCTCGAGGAAATGGGGCGGCTGCTGGGTGCGGGGGCGGCCGCCAGCAGCCCCACCCCCTTCCCCCCATTGTCACTCCTGGCTTTGGCCCCTAGCCCCTGCTGTGGACACTAAAAATAGTCCTGTTCACATTGAGACAGGCCGCACCCCTGAGTGGGCCTCCAGGCTGGGTGTGAGGTCGGGGTTGCCAGGACAAGGTTGTCCCCTGGGGGTAAGGTAGCCCCACCAAGTGACTCGGGTGAAAAAGCACATAAGGGGCTGTGTGACCTCAGGTGGCCTTCTCCTCCTCTCTGAGTCTCCGTTTCCTCATCTGTAAAACGGGGGAAAAGATACCTACCTTCTGGGTTGCTTCTGAGAGTCAACAGTCTTAGTGTTTTCATCCTGCCTGGGTATTGGTTCTGCCTGAGTATCTGGGGGGCCAGGGGCACCCCTCCATCCTCACTCCTACCTTTAGTGGCCTACCGAGTGAGACCCGGCAGGCTCTTTCTTCCAAGATCATTGAGAGCTCGTGCTGTGAATTGAGTGGCTAGGCTGGGAATCGAACCCCCAACCCCAGCCTCCAAGGGCTATGTTTTTTCCGCTTCAAGGGGCTGCCTCCATGCTGATGACTCCAGGCACTTCCTGCTGGGATAACCCTGCCTTTCAATCCACAAACACATGATTCATCCAGAAGGAAGATACGGGGCAGTGGGTGTTGAGACCTGAGCTGGGGGCTGGGTAGTTCCCCTTGAGCCTGAGTGGGTGGACAGCTGCCCTTAGATGCCCCCACGGCCGCAGAGCTGGGACTGCAAAGGGGTTTGCCGGCGTCTGCCCACCGGGCTCTCTCTCGCCCTCTTTGTTCTTCTTTTTTTAACCATGAGGTATTCCAAACTTTCAAAAACTGCGTTTCTACCAGAGCCACAGCCATCTTTCTAGAATCTGAACTCTTTCTGAATATACATGGATATGGAAAAAAAAAAAAAAAAAAAGCCCTCGAAGTGTTGAGTGACAGGTCTCCCTCAGGCGCCAGAGATGACCATGGTGACCTCTTTGGGGTCCCTTGCAGGCATCTGATGGCCATCGAGCAAGTGTAGATGCCTAGCCTGGTTCGCACACGGACACTGGTGTATCCTGCTTTTCGTACTGCACTTAGGTTGTGTTTTGACAGCGTTCCAAGTCAGTGTACAGAGGACTTCCCCATTTAAAAATAAAAATGGCCTCATATAAGGCAGGGATTTTTTGCTTTTTGTACCAAGGACTGCTTTGGTATCTGGGGAGGAAAGGGACCCATTTTCATTATCATATTTTTAAAATTTTTTTTAATTTAAACTTAAAGTTTCTTAATTTTTTATTTTTTAAAGATTTTATTTCTTTATGTGACACAGAGAGAGAGCACAAGCAGGCAGAGCGGGAGAGGGAGAAGCAGGCTGCCCGCTGAGCAGGGATCCCGATGCGGGGCTCAATCCCAGGACTCTGGGATCACGACCTGAGCCGAAGGCAGACACCCCAGGCGCCCCAATCACGTTTTTTTTAAAGCACATAAAATAAAGTACATAGGATCACAAAGGAACCCAGTTAGCCTGAGAAGGGTCTGTGTTATGGTAATACGTGGGTTTCTTTATTAGCACATTAAATGAAGGATGTGGACATGGGTCTCAGGTCACAATAAGCATAAACCATTTGGGAGGCTGTCTGCAACCACTGCTTTGTCAGGAAGTGCCTTCGCCCCCTGTGGTGACAAGGTTGCTGCTAACCCTGTCATAGCTTGTGGCCCATGATCACACTTGAAGGAAATGTTGCACTGTAGACAGACGCTAGTGAATACAAAGTTTGAATTCTTTTCCCATTCATCTTCAGAGTCCCTGAGTCTTGGACCCCAATCTAAGAACTAAAAAGTGTGATTGTTCCTCACTTCATTCAACCGGTCTCTTTATGAAAAGTCACCACAAATCAGCATTTCTTGAAATCTTGCCATTACACAGATGGGGACACCGAGGCCCCAGCCAGAGAATGGGCTGGGGTGGCAGAGCCCAGCGTCTGGACTCTTGGCCCAGGCTCTTGCCCAGCTCCTCCCCAAACAGGCTGGTGGCAGAGAGCCCATCTGCCCGCCAGGAGCAGGTTGGCAGCTGGTGTCCTGTCCCGAGAGTGACCCGGCTCCGCCTGCGCCCTGCGCCCTGCCCTGGTCAGCACAGCTGTGGATAGACAGGAGGCTTGGCTCCGATTCACCCAGGCACATTCCTGGCCCAGCCACTATTTTTTTTTTTTTTTTTTTTGTGACTCTTTCTCCCACACCCCGCACCCTCACCCCCCTTTTCCTCAAAAATGCTCTGTCTCTCCCCAGAGGGTCCCTTTGGGCGGTGGCTCCTGGAGGGAAATGTGGCCTGGATTTCCTGGAACACGCGGAGCTGGAGTCCCAGCACTGGAAGGGGGGGAGCGGCTGGCGGCAGAGCCACATCCCCATGGCCAGTGTAGCTGGGGTCTCCTGAGCAACAGGGTGAGGGGGGGCCCCAGCAGTCCTGTGCCCCATGCCCCATGCCCCCTGCCCCCTGCGCCCTCCAAGCAGAGGTGCCTCCCACGGCAGTGATGGGCTGGGGGAAGGGTGTGGGTAGTGAGTCCCCTCCAGGGAATCGGGGCGCTGTGACTTTGCTGAGCTCTGATTTCCTTGCTCCTGAGAGTGGGGTCCATGGTTAGGACCCTCCAAGGGTGGTGGACAGTCCAGCGAGGCAATGGCTGGGAGTGAGCTTTCCCATACCTGAAAGCCAGGCACCAGCCAGTGAGGTCTTTGGGGGGTGCCACCGGGGCAGGGGGGGCAGGGGACTGGAGATCTTCCGTCCTTCCTTCATTCGTTGTGTGACCAATGTTTGCTGAGCACTTGCCGCTGTGCCGACCCCTGGGGCTCAGTGGTGAACAGAAGGGACCAAGTGCAAGTTGCCTTCTTTGGGCTCACAGACAAAAAAAGAAATGTCCCCTGTGCACTCAGGTGGAGGGGAGGACCATGGGGAAGAGTGAGGCAGGTGCAGGGCTCTGGGAGGCGGGGGGGCTCTGCGGGGCCACGTGTGAGCAGGGCAGGGGTGCAGCAGGAGGCCTTGTCTGGTGGGAGCACAGCTCTCTGAGGTGGGAGCCACGAGAGGCGAAGGTCAAGGCTGCATTCATGGGAAGCCACCGGGACTCTGAGTGAGCAGCGATCCGGTCATGAAATGACCCGCTTGGGGGTCCTACAGGAGAAGGCTCTGTGGAGCCTGGGCTTTGAGGCCAACCATCGGGGAACCCGGCCACAGCCCCCTCTGGGCTCTGCCAGCATGGGCAAGGTGCTTCTCCTCCTCAGGCCTCAGCTTCCTCCTCAGTAAAGGGGCGCTCTTAGCATTTTACATGGTTAAGAGGAAGGACCACAAAAATCCACGATGGGTGCTGATCTTTCTTGGGTCTCCAAGGAGTGAAGCCACTCTCTTGGGGTCAAAGGGAGGCCTCGAACCCTGGGGTGGGTGTGGCTTTAAAGGAAGCTGCTCGGCTCTTAGGGACATGTGGGGTCATGATCTGGGATGGGGATATCCCTGAGTCATCTGTGGCTCTTTTTCTCTTCTGGGTATAGAGCTGGATTTAGGGGAACTTCTGGGGTGAGAGGCGAGGGGCAAGGAACCACCCTGAGAGGCATGGGGGAAGAGGAGGCCAGGGGTCCCCTTGAGTTTCTCTCAGTCTCAGGTGCCCTTCCAACTACTACCCCTCTCTAGAGGGGTTGGGGACCCATCTGGTGTGCTCTGTCTACTTTCCTCTGCCCCGAGCCTCTGTTTCCTCATCTGTGAGATGAGCACCCCAAGTCCCAACTCTGACAGTGATGAGGAGGTTTGGGAAAGCAGTGGCTTGTCACTCAGGATGTGCTTAGACAGGACCCCACCGTTGAGAAGGAGGAAACCCACTCGCCAGGCACAGTGCTAAGCACTTTCATGAATTAGCTGTAAGCCAATGGGCTCTTGTCACTCCGCTGACACCTGTACTGGTTTCCCTTTGCTCTCCAGATAAAGGACAAACTGCTGTTCCAGGTGCACAGGCCTCCTGGCTCTTCTTAACTCCAGCTTATTTCGCCATCCGGGCCTTTGCACGGCTCCCTGCACACCGCCCCCTTGGCCTAGTAAATGTCCATGCCCTGTTCAGCTCAGTGTAACTGCCTCTTCCTAGAGGAAGCCCACCCTGACCCCTAGACCAGCTAGAGTCCAGTGTTGCACAGTCTTTATTATTTTTTAAAAAGATTTTATTTATTTATTTCAGGGAGTGGGCAGAGAGAGAGAAGGAGAGAGAGTCCGAAGCAGGCTCCTTGCTGAGCAAGGAGCCCGATGCAGGGCTCGATCCCACGACCCTGAGATCATGACCTGAGCCAAAACCAAGAGTCAGATGCTCAACCAACTGAGCTACCCAGGTGCCCCCAGTGTTTCACAGTCTTAATGGTGCCGCCTCCTCTCCCGGGACCCCCCATCCCTGTTGGAATGTCATGTCCTGGCGCACTTACCTGGTTAGGGATTCTCTCCATGTTAAAACTGTGTGTTCCAGGGGCGCCTGGGTGGCTCAGTGGGTTAAAGCCTCTGCCTTCAGCTCAGGTCATGATCTCAGGGTCCTGAGGTCGAGCCCCGAGTTGGGCTCTCTGCCTAACTTCCCCTTAGCCTGCTTCCCCTTCTCTCTCTGCCTGCCTCTCTGCCTACTTGTGATCTCTCTCTGTGTGTCCAATAAATAAATAAAATCTTAAAAAAAAAAAAAAAAAGACTGTGTGCTCCATGAAGGCAGGAACACTGTCTCCTTTCCAGCTGTATCCCCAGCATCCATCCTGCTGGATGAATGGAGGGATGGAATCCTCCTGACAATCAGAGGACAGAGGTGGCTTTATTCCCCTTTTATAGATAAAGACTCAAAGGCACAGAGAGGTTAAGTAACATGCCACAAGGCACAAGGTCACACAGCAAGAAAACAGCCAGAATCAGATTGTGTCTGTCTGGGGATGTCTCCCGGCCAGCTGAGCACAGAGGGTGGGCAGATGGGGTGGCGCAGAGGGGAGCTGGGACCATCTAGACAGGGAAGGGGTGTTGGGGGCCCCACCCATCCGTGTTTTCTCCTCAATGATGGTGGTTTGTGGCTGTTTTCCTCAAGAGCGACTCAGGTGACCTTCAGGTTGGGGCCTGCAGCAGTCCCAGGGGCCAGCTGGGTGGAGGGCCCGGTCTGGCCGGGTTGCTTTTCTCGCCCCTTTGCCCGCCCTCTGGCTTCACGCACAGATTACAACTTCCCCTCCTCGGCTGTCTTACGCAGGCCACCTCCGGCGGGCCATTGTCTCATTGTTTGCCGAGGGAAGCTCCAGGAGGAAATTAACCTGCTGCTCACCCCAAGCAGGGAGTTGCACCCCCAGTCCCCACTGGGAATGCCTGGGGGCCTGGCAGGAGGGGGCAGGGAGGCTAGTAGACAATACAACAGGCGACCTTGAGAGGGGTGAGCTCCCAGGCAGAGAAAAATGCAAGCAGAGGCTACAGTTACTGGCGAAGTTTATTAGGCCCTATCATAGACCAGGTTGTGTGTCAAGGACCTAGAGATGCAGACGTGAATCAAAGATCTTAAGGATCCTGTCGCTGACGCAGGACCCTCCAAGCCAAATGCCTCTGGGAACCAGGCAGGTGACAGAAAGCATCTGTCTGAAGGCATGTGAGCAATAGGGAGTGGCGGGGCATTTGGCAAAATGAAGATGGCATGAGTCTCCTACAGGCCTTTAGATTCCAAGTTCATTTTAAAAAGTGCTAATGAAATGAATCCCCCAGATTCATGCAGCTCGTAGACTCCCGGTCCAGACCTTTAGAAGGGAATTCTGTTGGGAGTACAATTAGATCATTAGTTGTTATTGGAGTCCCACACTTCATCCCTTTAGCCTACCACTGACTTTAGCCATAGAAGCAATGCCCCTCCTCCTGCACACTGCCAGCATCCCATTTCAAGGACCTGTTACTGGGTTTCTCTGAAGACTTGGAACTTCTTTCAACCAGGATCTGGGAAGAGTCTGATGTTCACAGTGGTGACTATCAATCACTGGGGAATGGGCCTCAGTGGGTAAATGTCTCCGCCTCGTATCCATTGGAGGCAGTTCTCTTTGGTTGCTCAGAAGGCCTGCAGTGAGATCAAGTACTAGTTGCCCATATTGGAAACTAGCGTGATAATTCACCTTCTATTGCCTTTCTTCTCTTCTCTGTCTCACTCTCCCAGATCCCTCTGGGCTTCCTGGACTAGTGGCACCCAAATCCTTGCTTCAGGCTCTGCTTTCAGGGCAATCCAAACTAAGACAATCTAATGTTCTTTCTGAACACAGTTTATGATTCTAGTCTTTTGTGATTCTAAAATCGAATGACTTTAACTCTGTGATGTAAGTTTTTATTAGTTAAGCCGTCTGTGATCTCAGAAAAATGTCATTCTAAAATGGCCAAAACACACCTATCAGCCATGTATTCAGTTATACAAGTAATGTAACACCCAATTTTCTAACCATTTACTTACTTACTTAATTAAGTAAGTAAGTAAGTAATCTCTACACCCAATGTGAGGTTCAAATGCATGACCCCGAGATCAAGAGTCAGATGCTCTACCGACCAAGCCAGCCAGCCACCCCAGTACCCCATTTTCTATAACTGAATTTCGCTTAACCTGAGTGCCTATTTTTCCTGACGCCAGAAAATGCAGATGTCAATCAAATCTAGACAAAAACCAGCCATTTCACATTTGAACACAATTGAGAGTCAAACTTCCTCCTCTCTTCCTCCTTTTTTTCCTGGGTTGGTTTAAGTCTGAGATGGGTAGGGGCGTCTTGACATAGGTTGGGAGTCGAGGTAGGGGGTATTTCTCAAGATGTAGGAGCCATCTGGCCCACCAGCATGCCTCCCCCACTGGGATCCACTGGGAAAACTCCACCTGCATTGATAATTTAACTTCCAGGGTCCAAGAAGCATGGTTCCTCCTAAGCCACTAACTGTAAGTAGAGTCATACCTACTCTATTTTCAATTACCTGGGGAAAAAATGTGAAAATTTTCTGCACCTAATGGGACCCTGGTACACAGCCTCACCATTCAATCAAATGTATTTGCTGAGCATCTTATTGTGTTGGGCATTATACCAAGCACTGGTGATACAGAGATGAAGGACAAATATGGTCTCTTCCCTCATATCATTCACAAGCCAGATAAAGTGTATAGATTTATAGCTTACATATTGTGATGTCTGTTACAAAGGAAACAAACAGGGTGGGCTGAAAATGCCTCTCTGAAGAGTTGTCATCTAAGCTAAGACTAAGAATCTAGGATCAGGGGAAGCTACCAAAAGACGGAGCAGGAAGGAAGAGGGCTGAGTTGTATCCACAGCTGAAAAACATTTTGTAACACTGACAGCATCTCCTGCATTTCTTTGTAAACTACGATTTTGTTGGTGGCCTCCAGCACCTTAGAGAAGGGACAATGAGGCAGAAATGGAAGAAATATTTTCTGAGTCTCAAAGGCCAAAGTTTTTGATTTGCAAGAGTCATGGACATTTAGTCAAAACTCTGAGTAATTTGAGGGTATACAATTTATGTCATAACTAAAAAAATGAGAAGAATAGATGAGTCAAAATTGTTTTTCCTGTTGAGAAAATGAGATAAAGATTATCTGGGAGGTGGAGGGGGGAAGGAAGTATAGCAGAGATATTCAGTTGCATGCAGTGATCTGACTTTTTCTTCTGGAGCTCCGGGTGGCCACACAGCTGAAGACTACATTTCCCATTCTCCCTTGCAGGTAAACGTGGTCACATGACCAGGCTCCAACAGGGTCTCTAAGCCCAGTGCTGTGTACAACTTCCGTGTCATGTATTTAAAGAATAAAGGGACTTTCTCTTGGCCCTCCTCTTCTCGCATTCCTGCCCTCTAGAATCTGATGCAGTGGTAGCAGCTGGAGCAGCCATCTTAGGTCACACGATGGAAGCCACATGTGAAGGAGGTCAGAACAACAAAGCGGCAGGAACCAGGATCTCTGAGGCCCTGGGATTCCACGTCAGCCTGGACTGCTGATGGAGAAATCAACTTCAATCTTAGTTAGGACTCAGTTAGTCTGGCCTGTGTTACAGTAGCTGAGTTCACACCCCCAGTTAATACAGACAGTTAGATAGAGAAGCTGGTGAGTGGAGATCCTGGTGTGTGACCCTGTAAAAGAACTCAGAGACCTGGAGTAATCTGGAGGGATTGGAGGGCAAGACCCAGGGCCTCACTCCTGAGTCGACCTCAGGAAGTCACACACCCAGATGTCTGAGTGGGTTTGTAGGCTCCCTGACCAGGACCCTTTTTGCACACATGAGAAAATGGGGGAAGAGGTAACCTGAAGGAAGGAAAAGTGAAAGAAGACACCCAGAAGTGATCAGGATTAAGTTTCTACCTCCCAATGGAATGGAGGGTATGGACTGAGAGCGATACCTGCTCCACATTTTATTATTTGTTTATTTACTTCATATTTATTATTATTGTTGTTGTCGTTGTTATTGTTATTATTCCTAGAACTTAGCTCAGCAGTTCCCAAAGGCTGAGTTTCATCAGTAAATTTTTGCTTAGCACAAAGGCCCGTGTCACATCCCAGACCAGCCACCAACTTGCTGGGTGGCCTTGAGCCTGTTGCATCACTTCTCAGAGCCCAGGTTATCTCCTTGGGAACAGAAAAGAGTTGAATTTCAGAACATCCAAGGTGGCTCTTTCAGCAATGATGTTCTGTGGTTCTTTTCTGTGTCGACACTGAAGGAATTTCAGGAAATGTGTGATGAAGAGTCTCTGTTCCAATCCGTGGGGAGATAAGACATAAACACCTGGGCATACACACACACACACAGAGTCCCACACAACGTGGGGGATGCCAAGGCAGCCAAGAAGAAATACAGCATTAAGGTTGAAGACACAGGCTTTGGCATTGAACTGAGCAAAGTTACACCTTTATCTTCATCACTAACTAGCTGGTGACCTTGGGCAAGTCACTGCAATTCTCTGAGTCTTGACTGTGTCATATTTAAAATGAGATTAACAATACCTACCTTTAGAGCTCTCATGGAAATAAAATGAGGTCATATAGGTAGAGCTCCAAGATCAGTGCCAAACACATGGTGGGTGTTCAGTAAATGGTCGTGATGAAGATTGTGAATCATGGTAGGAACCAAATGAAAGCTAGAGGAGGGCAGAGGTAGGATGTCTAGATCGTGGAAGAGATTGATCCCTGAGGGCAAGGATGTGGGGAGGCTGTTGGAGGAGGCAAGCCATGAACAGTGCAGGGATGTATGAAATGGTTAGCAGAGGGGATGTGGTACCACTGGAAGGAGAAGACGACAGATACAGAAGCAAGGTGGAGCCAGGCTTCCTCCCCTGAGCCTTGTTTTCCTCATTAGTAAAGCAAGCATAGCAATACTTGCCTGGTAATGTTGTCACAATGATTACTGGAGATGACGTAAGTCAAGCACCCATGAAGATGCCTGGCTCATGGAAACTTATCAAATATCGATTTCATTTCTCTCCCAAGAGAGGACTCATGAAATATCAAGGCTAGAAGGACTCACAAAATATCAGGGCTCAAAGAATATCTGTGGTAACACACACACCTATTCAGTTCATGAACTGTTCACACATCATCCATCAATCCATCCAACTATCATTTATCCATTTCTCATATATCCATTCAAATGCCAACAATTCATTCATCACCTACTCACCATCCATCTAGCTGAACATCCATTCATCCTTCACCCACCATCTATTTCTTATCCATCATCATGAATTCAGCACCAACCCACTATCCATCTATCTCTCCTCGATTCCATACCCATCCCTCATCAATCTATTTATCATCCATACATCCTTTCCACCAGCCAGCAAGCCATTGTTATTCTACTTGTCTGTCCACTTACCATGTATCCATCACTCATCTGTCCACCACTCACCGGCCACTAATAGCCACCCACCATCTCTCGTGCATTCATCAGTTCCTCACCCATCCATTATCTATGCATCTGTTCATCTGTTTATTCCTCATCCATCCACCCATCATTCCATTCATCATTTATCTACTCACCGTTTCTCGTGCATTGAATATCCATCAAATGTGTGTTCCTCATCCATTTCTCTGTATCTACTTATCATTCACAAGCCAGTCATGAACTTATCAACTTATTCTCTATCCATTCCTCTTTCATTCACCATCTAGCCTTCATTCACCCTTTCACTAAATATCTACTATTTATTAGCCATATCTATCATCATCCATGCATCTGACATCTATATAACCACATATAATTCATCCAGGGGCGCCTGGGTGGCTC
>JAQQSY010006793.1:0-10844 GCA_028646535.1 Procyon lotor
CTCTCTCTCTCTCCTCAGTTCTTTCTGGGCATCGGTTTCCTTATCTGCTTAAACAGAGGATTGGGACTCAGTGAGTTCTCAGTAGCCATCCACCGGAAACAATGTTTTAAAGATCGTCTTTACAGGTGTGTTGTCGTGGAAATACCCCGTTCCATCGGCGGAGGTTTTCGGGAGCCCGGAGGAGCCACGTGAGGGGGCGCAGGACGCTATGGATTCCCCCGAGACCGCCTCATTAGGGTGATCGCGGTACCTGGAGGCTCCAATAAAAGAAATCGTTTGACGTGACTTAAATTTCTTTGTAGCCACGCTGGGCGGCGGGGAAAGTGTTTTCCCGGAGTTTTTTCTCCTGTCTTTGTTCTGCAGGCTCCACGCTTCGAGTCCCAGCTATAGGCAGAAAAGAGCCTCTCCGCAAGACCAATCACTGTTAGGGGGGGATGCTTGGACCTACATCGCTCCAAACCCCGAAGTCCGCAGCACGCTGGACCTGGGCGTCGCCTAGCACACTCCGGGCGCACCGACCGCTGCTGCGTGGGGCCGGCCGGGAGGGCACCCTGGCCAGCACCTCGTGCCGGACCAGACTCTTCCCTTAGCCAAAGGCGAGAAAAGCAGGTGCTCCTTAAACCCAAAACCTGAGCTAAGTAATTGCCCGCGCTCGAGGTCCTCTCACCTCCCGCTCAAGGGCATAGTCAGGTTGATTAGGAAAGTCAATCCAATAGTGAGATGCTTTTCGGAGCTACCAGCCACGGGCAGCGGAGAACTCCGGTGACGGAAAATGCCAGATTTGGGCAGTTTCACGAATTTTCTTCTTTCTCCAGTTGCAAGCTGGATGCTCCTCCCAACCAGAGGCGAAAAGTCCACGCGAAAAAAGGGACTTGGTCATCCCCCAGCCTCTCCTCCCCCAAGTTCTCTTTTTTGAAAGATTGTGTAGGTCAGGGTTTCCGATTAAAATCACTATCCCGTAGTCACCACGAGGATCGGGGAGGAAACGAAGAGAGTATCCTCTCTTCCCCTGGGAGTTTTGTCAGCAGATTTTCATCATATTAACCCACTGACTGCCAAAGGTCTGGCCACTCCTGTCCTTCAACTGCTTTTTATGCTGTTTGTCTTCCAAATGTTAAAATTAATCACATCTTTCTTTGACAAATACATATTTGTTAATTGTGGTAGGTTAAGATAATGTACACTCTAAAATGTTTTAACATAACCTCAAAAATAATTTAAAATCACCTCTGAGACTGCATACACATTAATTCCGGGTCTTATTGTAAAGATTATTATAATCTGGGCGCCTGGGTGGCTCAGTGGTTTAAAGCCTCTGCCTTCCGCTCAGGTCATGATCTCAGGGTCCTGGGATCAAGCCCCGCATCCAGCTCTCTGCTCAGCAGGGAGACTGCTTCCTCCTCTCTGCTTGCCTCTCTGTCTACTCGTGATATTTCTGTCAAATAAATAAAATCTTTTTAAAAATTATTAGAATCTTTCTTGTTTCTATAATCTTGAAATGTTCCTAGAGGGTCTTTACCTTCAAAAATATAAATGCATACAATTTCAACTTTCAAATTTGAAATCAATTATATACCTCTTTTTCTGAATGGATTCTAGTCTCCAAAGAAATGTCATAGAGTCTCTGCCATTATTAGTTTCAGAAGAATTAAAATCCTACTCCCAAATTGCTCTAAAATTATGTCTCAGTAAAACGTGTTAGTAAAAGAAGCTAACCTAGGGATGCCTGGGTAGCTCAATTGGCTGAGCATCTGATTCAGTCCCAACCCAGGTCTTGATCTTAGGGTCGTGAGTTTAAGCCACAGGTTGGGTGTGAAGCCTACTTAAAAAAAATTAAAAAGCTAGGGGCACCTGGGTGGCTCAGCCGTTAAGTGTCTGCCTTCGGCTCAGGTCATGATCCCGGAGTCCTGGGATCAAGCCCCGCATCGGGATCCTTGCTCAGCAGGAAGCCTGCTTCTCCCGCTACCATTCCCTCTGCTTGTGTTCCCTCTCTCGCTGTGTTTCTCTCTGTCAAATAAATAAAATTAAAAAAAAAATGCTTTGTTTAAAAAAAAATTAAAAAGCTAATTGAAGTGAAAATTTGAAAATAAAAAGTAGTTGTGTTTTCTATTGTGTTGTCTTACATTTCTGCAGAAAATTTGAATGCATTAGCAACCCTATAGTTTGGAAGGATATGTTTTCCCCCAAAATTCTGTAAATAATTGATTATAAAGTTTTTGCCTATTATTAAGCAAACTGTAATTTTATTATATTTTTACTGTATTCTCATATTATTTTATTCCGTAAAATCAAATGCACTTAAACTGTATTTCGATTATTGTTTGTTACTATCCTTCCATTTTTTCCCAGGCACTAGTATTTTTGTTGATTCAGAACAACTTTAAATTCATAGCTGGTTCTTCCTTCATTACTATTTTGATATGGTAAAAGCCCATTAATTAAAAAGCAAAGGAAGAAGGCTTTGCATTTGCTAGGCTTAGATGAAAATCAGGAACTAATGTTAGGTATATTTACATCAGATTGGCCAGGAGGCAGACATCATGCTCTTTGAAATAAGTATCATTTTGAACGGAAGGCAGGTGTAGGCGCTGACCTGGGCTGACTAGTAGACATTCTTGTTCTTTCAGGTTACATCTTAATTTGATGTCAACAGGTATCTTCTGTAAGTGTCTTGACGCAAAATACCCACAGTTTGTATCATAACACAAATTGATTTTTACACAAGGAAAGTTTAGAACTTAGGGGTGGTTTTGTTTAAGAAAACCCCAGTCCGATGTATTTTTGCCACTATCTTCACATAAACAGGCTACTTAAGGGCGGAAAACCTGGCCATTAGTAAACACTCTAGTTGGGTTAAAGGAGGTAGGTGGGAAACAAGCGGAATGGATGAAATTATTTGTTTGCTTCCCCCCCCCCCGTTTTGTTTGGTTTTGTTTTTTATTATATTGGGAAAAAACAAACAAACAAACAAACGCTTCTTTTGTGAATATAGGAATATTCTCACAATTTCAGGTGCAAATCTGCTTCTTGTCGGGGAAACTCCAGTTTTGGTCTATATCACCATCAACAGACCAAAGACAGCGCAACCAGCTGTTAGAGATGGAGAGAAAACTGCGGGCTTCCACAAAGGGAGTATCTATCAGTTTGGAATTCCGCAAATAAAGAATGTGTACGTGACCTTGTTCACATCCTCAGAAATCAATTTAAGGCGTGTGTGTGCGCGCAGCCAGGTGGCCTGACCAGGATTGCTAATTACTCGCAAGGGTATCTTGCGTCTCAAATAGGGGTTTAGTGAATTTCAGGTGTGGGTTAATTGGTTGGCGTTCAGCGCGGGGACTGCAGTTCAAGAGCCGCGGGGCTCGCCGGGCCTTCGCTGCGGTGGAGCTTAGCTCGCCTGGGGTTCGGCGGCAGAACCAACCGTAGGAGGCTGAGCGCTGTGCACTTGTGAGCGCGCGCTCTGTGCCCGGGAGCCTCGGGATGCAGGCGGTGAGTGAGCTTGGGTAGGGCCTAGGCCGGGATTAGTCTGGGCTCAAGGTTCAAGGAGGGGTGGGGGGAGGCTCAAGCGCGCATGATCGGTCGGGTTCTGGGTGGAGAGGCTGGCGTGTTCCCCCAGACCCCCGCACCTGCTACTGTGCCCTGACGCAGAGGGAGGAGCGAGGTTCCGGGGATGCTGCGGGCCCTTGAGACTTTCCACCTCCTTAGGTTTGCTTGGAGTTTGTTGGGAGCTTTTTTTTTCGAGGCAACCGGGCAGGATAGAAACCTGATTCCTTGCTCAGAGAACTGGAAACTGAGGGATTAATGTTTAGAAAGCCGTGAAATCTTTCTTCCAATTTGCTGCGGGTGTTTTCCCAGCCCCTGCTTCTGCGTAGACCAGGCAGTGACATTAACCCATCTGGGCCCAAGTGTAGGGACAGAGCAGGGACTTAGGCTACCCGCACTGTAGTTAAAGGTCCCTAAAACGCCCGCGGCCCCGGGTTTGGGGGGTTGGATTGGCACCGCCAGCGCTCCCACTTCTCAACATTCGTTTAATCAAAATCACTGCTGGCGGGGGGAAGTCTGGGTTTGGGTCTTTGAATTCACCCCACTTTTCATATTAGTAAACAACACTGTTGTAAGGTATGCTGACATTCAAGTACTTGTATTTTTCAGTACATATGGAAGTAGGACTGTGAGCCCAAGCTAGATTAAAAAATAAAACAACAAAAACCTCTTTAGAAGATATTTGAAGTCTTTCTATGTGTATTGTACTTTTAAATAATCGGGATGAAGTGAGCAGACGAGATACTGTTATTTAGTGTACGGTAATGTGTTGTGAAAACCAAGGTGGCAGACCCAGGGATTACTTTCCAGGAAAAGGTGTAACAACCCACTATTAAATGTCTTGTGAATTCTCTTGTGGTGGCTGTAAACATTTGATCCTGGAAGTTGCAGTAAAAGTCCCAGAGCAGCGTTTAAGATTCCGTGAAGTCAGAAACTTAAAGCTCGGGACACCTGGGTGGCTCACTGGGTTAAAGCCTCTGCCTTCAGCTCAGGGCAAGATCTCAGGGTCCTGGGATTGAGCCCCTCATCAGGCTCTCTGCTCAGCAGGGAGCCTGCTTCCTCTTCTCTGTCTGCCTCTCTGCTTACTTGTGATCATTCTCTGTCAAATCTTAAAAAAAACAAACAAACCTAAAGCTCAATCTTATGTCTGGGCTTGAAACACGCTTTCCAAAACTTCATTCTACAAGCTCTCATTCTAAAAATGGCTCATTTAATCCAAAGTCTTCTATTTTATAGTTGTCACTATAGAGTTTGTCTATTTTGTGATTATTGATTACAACGATGTTTGCTTCTTGTTGATAGTCTGTAGTTTTCCTAGTACTGAAGAAAGATAAATTATTTTAAGATTTTATTTGACACAGAGAGGGAACACAAGCAGGGGGAGCGGGAGCGGGAGAAGCAGGCTCCCTGCTAAGCTGGAAACCCGATGTGGGACTCAATCCCAGGACTCTGGGATCAAGACCTGAGCCAAAGGCAGACGCTTAACTGAGCCACCCGGGTGCCCTAGATAAATTATTTGTAAGTAGTATGTTACTTTGACCTATAATCAATGGCGTGAACAAGCAGTTCGGGATGATAATATGAAGCTTCGTTTCTTTAATTTTTAAAACTTGAGATTCATTTCTTTGAGACATTTTTTTTAAAACAATCTCTTTTGTACACAGGAAGAGGAAGGTCCTCTGCAGTCTGTTAAGGAAGACACTGGGAGTAGAATTGCCCCGGATGCTTTCTATGTAAAGATCAAGCTTATTTTTTGTGGGGAGGGAGGAGGAGGGTGTGTGTGTGCCTTCTTCCCAGTTCTGGGAAGTTCTGTTTGCTGGGCTATGAGCACAGTAGTTCCTCAGTTGCTCAAGGCAGAGAAATCTTCACTCCTTCCGCTTCCCTAATCTCCTACACTCAGTTTATTACCTTACCTTCCACTGTCCTACCGCTATCTTAGTCTAAGCTATCTTGGGCCAGGTGTTAGTCTAGGTAGACCATATTGAACAAAACAGATATGATTCCTGCCCACGTGGAGCTTACAGCCCGGTGGAAAGCCAAAGAAACAGGTTACCGACCAAAGGGAAGGTGTAGGAAGAAAAGGATGAGGGGATCATCATGGAGAACTGAGAGCAGAGGCCACTTGCTTTACTTGAGATAGTCCTGGAAGACTGACCTGAGAAGGCAATACTGAAGCCGAAATCGGAGGGTGATGAGGAGCCAGCCAGATAGAGAGTGGTAGGAAGAGTCTAGGCAAAGAACCGTCAGTGCAAAGGCCCTGAGGCAAGGCAGAATTTGACTTTTCTTTTAATTTGTAATGTAACTTTGTTTTTTGTTCTTGACTTAGTAGTGAAGTCAGGCAGAAGAAGTTGACAGATCAAATCATGCAGAGCCCTGAAGACCAAGGCAAAGGGTTTGGAGTTACTGAGTGCAGGGAAGCCAAGTGGAACTTTAAGCAGGCAGAGGCCTGAGCTGCTGTGAGGGTCTGAGTGTGACTCTCAGCTGGGAGATCTGCAAGTTCTTGACCTCTCCCAGCCTTGCTGTTGTCTCCAGAGAAAGAATCTGTCCTTTCAGGGTGGTGGTAAGGATTATGTGAGAATATCTGTGGAACACTCTTGGCACAAAAGTTTCACTTAAAAAATGATGTGCTAAATTAAAAACACTCACATGTTTCACCTGAAATGCTATTTTTCCATCTAAATCAGTACTAAGAGTATGTGGAATCTGGAGCTGTGTACAGTAAAACGTCTCCTTATTAAAACATTCTATGTCAGTAACTTAGCTTGTAAGAATGAACTGAATTTTTAAAAGTAAAAAATCACCTTTATGGTACAGATACTCAAGGGAGTGTCTGTTCAAATGATGTATTTAGGTTTTTGGCTGATGTTCAGGTGGAAGAATTTCATTTGTCATTACAATGTGCATACTTAGTCAACTATCTGACTGTAGAACTCATCTTATCACTTAGCACTTAAAATTTGCTTTTTTTTTTTTTTTAAGCATCTTAGAATTTCTAACTTAGGGTAAAGTCGATTTCCACAGATTCTGGACTTCTAGTTCTCACTAAGTCAGTGACTCCAACTTAGCTTGCAAGTGGGCTATGCAAACCACCCCCCCTCCCCATTCCTGATTCCTCATCAGTCCCCAGGTGATGTCCATGCTGCTGGTGGTCCACAAACCACATCTGGAGCTTGTTAAGACACTTTGCGGTCATTGGCTAAATGATTTACTGTTCAAAATAGAACTGTATTTATCCTTTAACTCCACACTGGATTATTGATGATAGAAATATTACTATGAAATGTTCTGGGGGTGGGGGAAGTAACTTGCAAACTATCCAACTTTCCAGCTCCAGTCACTTATTATTGATGCTTTCCATGATAAAGGATTTCAGAAAATAAAAGAATATTTTCAACAGAGAGCAAGCCACGTTCCTCAAAAATACAATCATCTTGTTGTCTCTCACCTTGATGGATCAATAAACAAGGCAAGTAAACTTGTCCCGTTTTTTTTTTTTTTTGTGGGGAGAATACCAATGTGTGATTATTCTGAAGGTTTCTCCCCAAGTTGTATTGAGGCATAATTGACACACAGCCCTGTAACTTCAAGGGGTATGGTCTAGTGCTTTGACTTACATGTGTTGTGAAATGATCACAGTAAGTTTGGCTAACATCCATCATCTCATAGATAAAAAAAAATAGAGAAATGTCCTTGTGATGAAGAGCATGTGACTGGCTAAGGTAGAAAACCAAGGTTTCATGATTTCAAGGAATCATGAGTTCGAGCCCCATGTCGGGTATAGAGATTACTTAAAACCCAAAAGAAATATCCTTGGGATGAGAACTTTCAGGATCTGCTTCCTTAGTAATCACTGTAAGGCTTTAACTTAGTGTGGTCTGATACCCAGGAACTAGAGAAAAAGGAATTTCAGCATGTTTCGCTGTTGCTGAAATGTATTCAGCAATTCTTCATCGATGGCCTCAAAGAAGATGAGCCTTTGCTAATTCAGCAGGGACTGATCCCAAAGATAAGTGTCTTGTTTTAATCTTGTATGGCTGTGGGTCACTTAACTGGAATGAAACCAGTTATCTAGTTTGGTAGTTTCTGTTCCTTTGCAATCGAATTTGAGAAAAAATTGGTAATGATGCCTACTGCCTCTTTGAGCAAACATGAAGTTCAGTATAGACTTCTTGATAGGAGCTTAGTGCCCTGGGAGTTTGCAGGAATGAGTCCGACCTACCCTCTTCTCCCCTTGACCAGCCAATGTTGTAATCGCAGGTTTTAATAACTTTAGCGAATTTAACTTGAATATAGGATGAGTACATACTCCCCCACTCAAAGGCTCTAAAAACTATCCTTTTTTTTTTTTTTTTTTTAAAGATTTTATTTGACAGAGATCACAAGTAGGCAGAGAGGGGGAAGCAGGCTCCCCGCTGAGCATAGAGCCCAATGCTGGGCTCGATCCCCAGACCCAGATCATGACCTGAGCCGAAGGCAGAGGATTTAACCCACTGAGCCACCTACGGGCCCTAAAAACTATTCTAATAGACACTAATACAGGATTGAACCTGGATAAACGAGCAAAGACTTCCCCTTGCCACAGCCTATTTTTCCAATGGTGATACTCAGTTGAATCTGGAAGAACGAAATTTTTTGTTCATTCTAATTCAGGCAGTTGTGACATTTTATCCTGTGTCTTAGGGATTAACTGGAGGGAAATATCATGAATATGAATGGTCTTGTTCTACCCCCCCCCCCTTCTCATGAGCAAGTTTTGCAGCCCTTTTAGATGTTGATTTGTTGGTGAGGAGGTGCGGGAAGTCAGAGGGGCAGGAGAGTGATCTGGCTGGTTCCAAAATCCACACCCCCCTGCCCCCCACTCTAGTACCTGAAGCTTAGTAAGACCAGGTTGGCGTGCTCGCTTCGGCAGCACATACACTAAAATTAAAATGATACGGAGAAGATTAACGTGGCCCCTGCCCAAGGATGACTTGCAAACTTGTGAAGCAGGCTCCCTGCTGAGCAGAAAGCCCAATTCGGGGCTCAATCCCAGGACCCTGAGATCATGACCTGAGCTGAAGGCAGAGGCTTTAACCCACAGAGCCACCCAGGTGCCCCGTGATTGCATGTTGTATATTACCATATATAGACTTAAAAAATATCCGTTAAAAAAAAAAAAACAACAAAACAGGTTGGCTTAAGGAGATCTTTGCGCCCTGCCCTTTTCTTTCTTTCTTTTTTTTTTTTTTAAACTTTAAAATGCCTCTAGCTATGTGGACCCCTCTGGGGGGTGGGGGGAGAGCAAATAAGTACCAGGCTTTCCCTAACTCCCCTCAGGGATTTTAAAACCGTTTGCAGGGCAGGGGTAAAGCTGGGGATTTTGCTTCCGGGAAGAGGAGGTAAGACCATTTCAAAGGGAATGGAACAGGATGCCCTGGGGTGACTTGGAACCTTAAGCTGATTGGCGTTTTCTTTTGTTCTGGGGCAGGAGATGAGTTGGGATTTTCCGTTGAGATTTTAAAATACCCTCCCAAGATTTAAAAGGTCAGATCAAATTTCCACTGGAGTTTTGAAATCCGATGGAAATTCCCACATTCTGTTGGAATTCCTGTTGGTGACGAAAATTCGAAAATCAACTTGGGCACATTCTAAAGCATGTTCTCCGTGTATGCTTTGGCCAAGAAAAATAGATTGATACTATCAAAGTAGATGGGATACTAGATTCTGTACTTCTAGAATTGATTATTTTTGCAGGTCGACACAAAAGGTACTGGGAAATCATTCTCCCCAGAGTAAGAATTTCCTATGGAAAGGAATGTATTTAGTCCTGTACCCTAAGATCCTGGAGGATTCAGCAACTTGTCTTCTACCACATACATAATGAATAGTACATGTACATGTGTAGTATAGTACATGTGTAAATAACTTTTGTCTGGCTTCTGGTAATCACACAGCTATAGGGACATGTATAATCATGGCACATGAGTAGGTCCAGAAGGTGATTTCTTTAATCTTGTCTCTTTTTTTTTTTTTTTTTTTTAAGATTTTATTTGATAGCGATCACAAGCAGGCGGTGAGTGCAGGGAGGCAGACTCCCCACTGAGCGGAGAGCCAATGCAGGTCTCGATCCCACAACCCTGAGATCATGACCTGATGAAGGCAGAGACTTTAACTCACTCAGCCACCCAGGTGCCCCTATCCCATAATCCCAAGTCTTGATCAAATGTGTCATTGCCCTCACTTCCATGAATCTATGCTCAACATATTTGGGTGTACTGAGAGGGGGATAGGATTTAGGGTGGTAAATGGAACGTGACAAAAATGTACTTAAAATTGTAAAATTCAGACTATCCCTAGGAAGGGGGAAATACTCACCTTGGAGTTAGTTCCTCTGTATAGCAGGATTTTTTTTTTTTTTTTTTTTTTTTTTTTTTGCCTTAGGCTGCTGGAGAAAAGAGTGCCTCAGAATCCAAAAGTGTGGATTTAGTACAAATCTAGTACAAATCTTTGCCTGACTTGATCAAAGAAACCTCGCTTGGAACTTAGTATTAGCCCTCCCTTGGAGAGCTTTATCAAGCCCTCTCCGGGACCCACCACCAGAGGGCGACATACTGGGTCTCTGATGGGTCCCAGGCATCAGGGTGTTTCAAAGCTCTCCAGGTTTTTCTGATGTGCAGTCAAGGTTACCAATGGATTGGTTTCTCCATGGTCCCCAGCTTTGGGTTCTTGGCTCCAAAGTGCGCCAAGTTTCCAAGGCTCCCTCCTGTAAGCGTTTTTCATTACAAACTCCTCTTACTACACATTTAACTGAAACTTCAAACTATGCATGCGGGACTTTTTTTCTTATAAGCAAAAATGGTCTAAAGATGGCCTTCCCTTTTTTGAATAAGTATTCTAAGAGGGTTTGAGTTTATTTTAAATCCTACCAAGCCTGGCAACTTAATATGAACGTGGATATACGTTCCTACAGAAAAACAAATCTCCAATTAGCTGGAAGTTTCTGACAAAAAGGCTTGAGGCATATATATTCTACTAACGTACTTCTGGAGCATTTCCCAAATTCTGCATCTTTGAATAGTTTTCCTCCAGCCTCCAGATGACAAGAATTGCCGCTGTCCTGGGGCAGCTCATTTATCTCTTAATCTTTAATCACTAGCCCCTGTATAGGACTTTCCACCATCGGTCTTGGCCAACTCTTGCTGGTATCTGAGAACTTATTGGTACAACTCTATGGCAGTAGGACTTGATTCTGAAGAGTTCTAGATGGAGGCCTTAGAGGTCTAATTGAAATGTTACAGAGGGGCGCCTGGGTGGCTCAGTGGGTT
>JAQQSY010006794.1:0-10843 GCA_028646535.1 Procyon lotor
CTGTCAAATAAATAAAATCTTTAAAAAAAAAAAAAAAAAGATTTTATTTATTTACTTGGGTGGGGGGAGGGGCAGAGGGAGAAGCAGATTCCCCCTGAGCATGAAGCCCTAGCTCAGGACTCAATCTCAGGACCCTGAGATCAGGACCTAAGCTGGAGGCAGAGACTTAAGTGACTGAGCCACCCAGGCGCCCCAATATTTTCCTCTTACAAACACCACATGACATGGTACTTTAATGTATCTTTATCAGAGTACTGATATGTATGTATATTGTATATATGATGTATATGTATATGATATGTATGTATCAGAGTACTTTAAATGTATCTTCTTTCTATATTATAAAGAAATTTTAAAAATATCTGTGTAAAGAGAACATGATAGAACCTTCAGACTCATACTTGAGGACTTTTCATTTCAGTATCACTAAGCAGATGGGATACTGGATTCCATTGCAGCATAAACAAAATACCTGTGTGTACAACTGGTAGTGGAAGGCTGTAGTCAAAAGAACATCATGTCTGTGGTGATTTGGAAATATGAAGAAACACCACTAAGACTTATGAAACTGAAAACTTGAATTGCACTATCACATTGAGTAAGACAGGAGCAATTACAGTGTAAGAACATTTTTATAATTGGTAGAAGATAATTTTAAAATTTGAACTCTTGAGCTATGCTTTATGATGGACCAAAGTTTAATGTTAATTTTTGTTTTGAGTACTATGAAGAGGATCCTTTAACGCATATATAAGAGGAGATGGACCTTTACTCCCATCCCCCCTCAAAGAAAAAATTTGTTGTTGGATTTCTTTGTTGAACAGATACTTTAGACACTGTAAATATCAGGTTCCTAATCATAGTTTTGCCCATTAATTTGAGTATATTTTGATGATATTCCCTGCAACTGTTATTACCATGGTGTTTACCAAATGGTGATTCTCTGTTTCCATCATTGCTTTTACATTAATTGGAATTACACTGTACAGAAGAGCTTTCTCTTTTCCTCCATTAAGTAATTACATATTTATATCAGCACATAATTATAAATATGTGGGTTTTTTAAAATGTATTCACATACAATAAAATTTATGCTTTTAAAGTGTACAATTAAGCAGTTTTAAGTATATTCACAAAACCATACAGCCATCACCACTACTTAATTTCGTAACAATTTCATCAGTCCAGAAGGAAGCTCCTTGTCTTTTGGCAAAAACTCCCTGTCCTCCCCTGCTACCTGACCGTGGCAACCACTAATTTATTTTAAGTGTCAATGGATTTGGCTATTCTGAACTCCTCTGTACTCCTACTCTCTCCACAACAACATACACGCAAACATGCATGCACATATCCCCACACACATGCACACTGTTTTTCCTGTAAGAATTTTTTTTTTTTTTTTTTTTTGCATTCCTCTACTGCAAGTAATATTGTTCCCATCTGGGTAATCTTCTGAATCAAAATTTTCTTCAAAACCAACTTCCTTCTTAAAGCTTTCCCTCTGACCATTTGAAATATGGTTACGTTTTCCAATAGTAAATATTCTCATCCTTATGAATATCAACAATTATATGGTAACAGATGAGAAAGCCTTGGGTAGCAATACAGTAATATATTCACGTACATATCTATTGGATTTTTGCATATAATTGTCTGTGGTGCTTTGATGTGTCTGACAAGTAATCGAAAAAGTAGATTGCTGTGGGACATTTCATGTAAGGAGAATAACATGACAAATTCTGCATTTGAATATAGGGGTGATTTGTTTCCTATTCATGGTGTTTTGCATTCTTTTAAAATGTAGCTATTATTTTTTTGTAAATGAGATAGCTGCAACCACCTGTATTTGAAATCCAGTTCCCTTGTTTACTAAAATATGTGCTATAATAGTGTAAATTATATTTCTAGAATTGGAAAATTCAGTCTCATAAGAGTGAACATTATTTTTAAAAAGAGTAGTGATAGCTACAGCATCAATTTAAAAATGTTGCTCTATATTTTAAAAATTGGAATAATGCAGAAATGCAGTTGGAAGCTCTTGAAGTAGCCAGTAACCCTAGTAAGCTCTTTAATTATTATCTGTTGCCAGAAATTATTTTATAATTTCTTACTAGTTACAAATTTTTTTCTTTTCTAATTGAAGTATTTTCAGCTATAGAACAAATTCACAGCTAGTGTTTTGAAATGTTGAGCCAGATGTTTAAAAATATTTTGTTCTTAAAATATTTGCCAGTTAACAATTATAAAAAACATCCAAATAGAATGCACTAACATTGAAAACCTTGTTGAGGAAAAAAATGACTTCTATTCACACATATAAAATGTGTGACTACGGACAGACTTCACAGTTTTTTTTTTTTACGTGTGATTCAATCAGAAAAGCCAGAATCAACTACTTGGAGACATATCTGGCATGCAGATTTCTCCCTTGTCCAGCACACTGTTAAGCGGAAATTTATGGTTTTGAGTAAACAACAGTAGTTTAGTATCAGAAGTGAGCCACGCCCACTGAGTGAGATTTTGGCCATCATTCAGAGCCCAGAGGGGCCCTCTACCATTGAGAAGGAGCAGCAAGGGTGAGTGGTCCAGCAGTAGGACTACTTTGTGCAGGACTTCAAAGTGTGGACAGAAAGCTTAAACAGGCAGTGGAAATGGCTCGTGGTGCCACTTTGGTTGCTAAGCTTACCACCTCTGTTATGTAGTTTTAGTTTCTGATCCGAACAAATGGAAAACCAGAACAAGCACAATAACCCTTGGAAGCAAAGCGTCTCCTGTAATCACATGACTGCATCTCATCATCAAGCAAGAATTTTGTTTTCTGTCTGATTTGTCAGTAAGTAGTAGTTGGCTTTGTTCTTTGCTTTTACTCCTTGCTTTACTATGTCTACATTTTACCTTCTCTCCAGTTTGAAAGACGATTGAATCTGTAGAGGTGTTTCTCATCTTGAAGTGGACATAGCAACTTCCATCTGTGCACAGTTTCCCCTGGCGCCTTCAGGAAAATAGCAACACTATGAAATACCTTTCCAAATACGAAGAAATACTTGCTTTTAGAATTTATTAAAGGGAATTAAAGGGCAATGTCTTTGCTCTTATGTTTACTTATGTCTGAGATAGGACTTTAGATTGATTTTATATAATAAGGACTGTCAATATTGTTTGGGACAAGTTTTAATCAGTTACTCTTTCTGAGCTTCTAATTAATCTGAACTCTTTGCCTCACTTACAAGGTAAAGAAAACGACATTAGACTTGTTACGTACTCTTTCTTCGTCTTGCACCTGCTGCTCCAAAACACAAGTTTGTAAGGTGCTTGAGAAAACGGTTTGGTTTCCTGTTTAAAGGAGGGGGGTGGAGAGAAACAAGTACCTGGATTAAGTTTAGACTCTTGAAACAACCTTGAAGAGAAAGAAGAATCAAATCAAATAGCCTACAAGGTTTCAGCTGCATGTACCATACTTTTCCAATGAGGAATCCATAACAATGAAATATCAGTGCTAGGTTTTGTTTTCAAGATTTAATACAAATGTTTGTCACACTAATCTTATTTAATAATTAGATACATTTCAGAATAAATGGTACAAGTCCTTGTTAATCAGTTGAAAGATTGTCTTTGAGGTTACTCTTATGAGCCTTAGGATTGTAAGGAAAGTGTATGACAATTTTCTTATTGGAAGCAAACTCATACATTACGTAGATCTTCCAATCTCATGTTTTTATTGGTAATAAATACTATGAAGCTAGAATAGGCTACTAGTAATTATGGGCTAGTGTCTGGAGATTTAGAAAGGATGATGGTTTTAGACTTCTCCAGATAACCCTAGATGAAGTTTCTTAAGTCTTTACTATTTACAACAAGAGGAAGTACTAGCATCAGTTTCCAGTGAGGCCAAAGTTTTAGGGCTGTTGAATGACAATAATAATAGCCTAGTTTCAAATATTTTCAGATTCCGTGCCATTTCTATAACCATGAGAAATCACGTACCCCTGACAAGTTCTAGTTCTCTGTATGCCTCCTGATTGTGTTTTCTCTTATGGAGAGATGATTATTTTATATGCATATGAAAGCTTATTTTTACGCACACAAGGATAAGGAAGAGAAATGCAGCCACAAAAGAAAAGATATGAAGCATATTCCACATCTTAACATAAATGCTGATGTAAAAATGATATATTCACATTTCTAATGACAGATTCACCCATTAATAGGTTGGAACAAGTATTAGCTGATCATGTAGTACTTCTCTTTGGTGTCTTGATGAAGGTTGACATTTTTGACATTAAGGGTTAATTAGTTGCCACTCAGAATGAGGTCACAAATGGCTAATTGCACCTTCAGCTAGGTAATTACTGTCATGTATCAAATTCTCATTCCATGTAATTATACAGGAATCAGGTGCTCTGACTGCTCACCTAGGGATACGTTTGCCTTCCAAGTCCTCTCTGTGGGAATTCCAAAGTTTTACATAGAAGGTGAATTCACTTGCAGTTTGACCTGATGACTAATTTGATATGCAGATGATTCCATGCCACCCTTTAAAATCATGGTCCTAAGGATGTCATCTAGTTATACTTTAATGTTTCTGGCTTCTCTGATTCTGTAATTTTGCTGCTGTCAGCTCCGATATTCCTGCTCACAAGTTAGATATTCATTAAATTCATCTGGGCTATTCCAAACCTTCATCTTCTTTCCCCAAAATAACTGCTGAAGCTTAGCTTATCATCAACATTTACGCGAAATGGCTGGATGCCTCTTAAATAAAGCATCAGAGGCAGGGCGCAGGTATATGAAAGGAAGATTTCTTCTGCAGTGATTCTGTATGCCATGGGACTGGCCAGTTTCTTGATCTTGCATCATTGCTCAGATGAGAAAGAAGTAGCTAAGGCATTTTATGAGGAGGAGGACATAATGCTTCTAAATTTATGCCTCTCTTCACATCAGAATACACTCCTGGGGTAGACTGGAGAACACATTTTCCTGGTCCTCAAAGGACATGGTATAAGTGATTAATTTAGCAGTTTCTGTAATCTCTAATATGATGCAGCAGTCAATATTAATAGTTGGAAACATTAGATTCTGCACTAATAGGCGTTACTCCCTTGTTAACCAGGCCGTTTAAATATCTCACAGGGCAATTGAAACTTGAAGTTTATAGTTAGGCCTATCAGCACACTTTCTCTCTGGCTTAAAAAGGAAAAAAAATGTCTTGATTTAGAGCGTGTGTGTAATTTCAGTGTGTCATATAAAGTTTTAATTTAAATTTCATAATTAGAGTACTTAAATTGGTGACGGAGGTAGTCACACCTTGTGCATGGGAAAGTCAAGCACACTTGTAGTTGCTGCATTCACACAACTGTTAGAATACAGCATTTCCTCTGGGTCTAATAGTGCTCTCTAAAGTAGTCCTTATGCTAGCAGAACTCCCATGAAAGGTGTAGATAGACATAAATGTGTTTCTAGTCTGTCTCCATTGGGAACATAAAATTATTTCATCTCTTCTCTTTCTATAATGGATATACAGTGACTGACATCTGTATGGTTTTGAATTTATAAAGAGCTTTGAAACATGTTATCCCACTTAATCCTTCCTATCAACCTGGGAGGAAGAACTTTTAGAGATAGGACATACTTTACAGATGGGATATAGAAAGTAAGTACCAAGTTTCTTGTTTCTAAATCCGTAAAGTTTCTCTTTAGCGAGAAACTCATCATGTTTAATTAGATATAGGATGTTTTGAAATTCCAGATCTAATGAAACTATTGGTTTCCATGTGCATTTATTATATTAAAGATACATTATGGGGTTCTCCATTATTTTAAATTTGATATCAATGGGAATCATCCTGAATATTAAGGAATCAATTATAGAGATCATTTTTAGATTATGTTCTTTTTCTAATCAAACACACAGAAAAAAATATGTATATTCTCCAGGTAACACTCTTGAACTTAAACTGATATGAACATGGGGGAAAGTATCACTGAACTGTGGGTCTTGAGGACAAACACCACATGATAATATCCAACTCGAAGTGAAATCCCTATCAACTTCTCATTATAACCGACTGTACCATTGAATTCCTAGCACATGAGAATGGAAACTTGGAAGTTATTTTTAAGGCTTTCTGAGGTGTACATTTTAGTTGGAGAAATGACATTGAATAACAAGTTATTCTATTGATTACTTAAGTACCATTCCAATAAGTACTCCAGAGTAGAGATTGGTAGAAATGAGAGAACACACAGCAGAGACAGAAGACTGGCCCAGTAAATGTTCATTAAGGAAAAGCCATCTCTTCCGAAATCTAAGGACAACTAAAAGAAGGTAGGTAGGTGAAGAAGGTGGGAGTGAACATAGCAAGAGAAGGAAACAGCAGATGCAGAAAAGTCTGTCTGAGGATAATGCATAGCAGAGACTTAAAAAGGCTAATACGGCAGGAGTACAGAGTCTGGGAAAAGGTAACCACAGATGGGTTAGATGGGGGAGATAGGTTAGCAGGAACCAGATCCTATGTATTTTAGAAACAATTTAACCGATTTCTATAAGTTAGGCTTAGCAATTTTGATAAGGATTATGTTGCATCTATAGCTTATAGCTCATTTGGGGAAGTATTGCTATCTTAATACTGAGTTTTTCTATTGATGAGCTTGGGATTTTGTACCATTTGTTTAGAAACTCAATTTTCTCTCAATATTTTGTACCATTCAGCATATAGGCCTTTTAAAAGTTTCATCTGCAGCTTGTTCTATCAACTTTAAAAGAATCTTTTGTCAAAACTGTAAGATACTTAAGGTGCACAGTGGGGTAATTCTATATATGTATGCATGGTAAAGGGATTCCTCCCATCAGTTAATGAGCACATCCTCTGCCTCACGTATTTACTTTTTTCCCCTGTGGTGAAAAAATTTGTGTTCTTTCTTAGCACATTTCAGTGACACAGTACAGTGTTGTCAACTATAGTCACCACGTTATACATTAGATCTCAAACCTTGACCATCTTATAACTTAAAACGTGTACAAGTTTGTACCCTTTGCCAACCTCTTCCCCTTTCCCCCACCCCTCAGTTGCTAACAGCCACTTGTCTACTGTTTCTGAGTCGGTATTTTCTCATTCGTCCAATGGTTAGAAGTCATTCCGCTAGTTTTTGAATCCCTGTCAGAGGGTATCACTCTATGTACATTTATAGCGTCTGTGGGAGGAGAGCCCAGGATATATCACCATCTTGGTTGACTCTTTAAACCTGATACTAGTAAGGGGCCTGACAGGAAACAGATAATGGCAGACTGACGGTACTCCCAGAATAAATCCTACATGGTCATGGTATATAATCCTCTTATGTGTTACATTTGATTTAATAATCTTTTGCTAAGAGTATATGTTCTTGAGGGATATTGGTCTGTAGATTTCTTTTTTATTGGTATCTTTGGCTTTGCTCTTAGAATATTTTAGTTTTCTATTGCTATCATAACAAATTATATCAAATTTAGTGGCTTAATATAACACTGTGTACTATCTCATTTTTATGGGTTAGGGAGCCAGTTAGTGGAATCCTCCGTTCAGGTCTCCCAAGCTGAAATCAAGATGTCTGTTGGTACTGTGGTCCCCATGTGAGCCTTGGGTCCACTTCCAAACTGTCACATTGTTACTAGAATTAGGGAGCCAGTTAGTGGAATCCTCCATTCAGATCTCCCAAGCTGAAATCAAGGTGTCTGTTGGTACTGTCGTTCCCATGTGAGCCTTGGGTCCTCTTCCAAACTGTCACACCGTTAGTAGAATTCACTCCCTTGCTATATTGTAATACTGAGCTCCCTATTTTCTTGCTGGCTATGGGCTGAGGGTCAGTCTCAACATCTAGGGGGTGCCCTTTTCATCTGCAGTTTGTAACATAGCTATTTGCTTTCTACTTTATGGTCAACAGAAGCCATCTCTTTGAATTCTTCTGCTGCTGCCAGCTGGAAAAAATGCTGTGGGAAAGGTTCATGTGAATAGATCCAGCCCACCTGGATATTCCCAATATTTTAAGGTCAACTGATTGGGGACCTATATTACATTTAAAAAATTACCTCGAGTAGTACCTAAGTTAGGACTTGAAATAATAGGGAATTTGGGGAGAGGGACCATCTTTACAATTCTGCCTACCACACAGCATATCTTAGTCCTTTTAGACTATTAGAATACTAATATTCTTAGTATTCTAGAATACTGAAGACTGACTTATAAACCCCAAACGTTTATTTCTAACAATTCTGGAGGCTGTCAAGTCCCATTGTCTAGGCACGAGTAGATTTGAACTTCTTGGTTCACAGACAACTGTCCTTTCAGTGTGTCCTCAGGTAGCAGAAGTGGCAAAAGAGCTCTCTGGGGTCTCTCTAACGCCACTAATCCCATTCATGAGGGCTTTACTCTTGTGACCTAATTACCTCCCTAAAGTACCACTTCCAAATGGCATACACTGGGGATTAGTTTTCAACATACGAATATTGGGACACACTTGAGAAGTATTCCTCCTCTTGTATTTTCTAAAAAAGTTTGTGTAAGATTGGTATCATATCTTCTTGAAATATTAGAGTTCACCAGTAAAATCATCTGACCTGGGCTTTTCTTTCTAACAAGTTTTAAGGTCACCAGTGCTATTTCTTTACTTACAATAGGTCTATTAAGATTTTCTATTTCTTCTTGAGTTAGTTTTAAAAGTTTTTATCTTTCTAAGAAATTGTTCACCTGTGTTTTCTTATTTTTGGTGAAATATTATATATAATATTCCCTTAAAATCTTAATTTTTTTCAAGGTTGCTAGTGGCATCCTCTCTTCCATTACTGGCTTTGAAAGTTTTGTTTTTTTTTAAACTTTTTTTTACATTTATCAAGTAAAGACTTCTTTATCAATTTTGCTGATTTTTCTCAACCAACTTTTTGTTTAATTTCTTCCATTTTGTATTTTGTATTTTCTTTTTTTAATTTTTTAAAGATTTTTTAAAGAAAGAGTGCATGAGTGAGGGGGGGAAGGGCAGAAGATGAGGGAGAGAGAGAATCCAAAGCAGATTCCCTGCTAAGCTCTGAACCCCACACAAGGTTTGATTTCATGACCCTGAGGTCACGACCTGAGCCCAAATCAAGAGTTGGTCACTCGACTGACTGAGCCTTCCAGGCACCCCTCTATTTTCTTGATATAATCTTAATGTTTTTTCCCTCCTGCTCGCTTTTGGTTTAATTTGGTCTTTCTAGTCCAAGATAAAAGCTTAGTTGTTTTTTTTTTTTTTTTTTTTAAAGATTTTATTTATTTATTTGACAGAGGAGAGACATCACAAGTAGGCAGAGAGGCAGGCAGAGAGAAGGGGGAAGCAGGCTCCCTGCTGAGCAGAGAGCCTGATGCAGGGCTCGATCCCAGGACCCTGAGATCATGACTTGAGCTGAAAGCAGAGGCTTTAACCTACTGAGCCAACCAGGCGCCCCTAAAAGCTTAGTTATTGATTTGAGACTATATAGGAATTTAATGCTTGAAATTTCCATTTTAAGTCGTTTTACTTATATTCATTCAGATACATTGTATTTTCATTTACATCTTTTTTCTAATTTATTAGGCTACCCATTAGAATAGTCCATGTGACCTATAATGAATGTGTATTCTATGGTTGGTGGAATGTTTTATATATATGAGATCAAGTTGGTTAATAGTGTTGATGAAATCTTTATCATTGCTGATTTACTGGCTTTGTTGTTATTTTCATTTTTGAGAAGGTAATATTGAAACCTCCAGATATGATTGGATTCCTTATTTCATTTTCAGTTCTGTCATTTTTTTGCCTCATGTATTTGGGCACATTTTTGTTAGGTGTTTATATATTTATAATTGTTATATTATCTACCCTTTTTCTCTGTATTCTTCAACTTGGATAATTTGTATTACTGTATCTTCAAGTTCACTGATATTTTTCATCTGTCCATTCAGTTTTCTGTTCAGCTCATTTACTGTATTTTCCATTTTGGTTATTTTAGTTTTCAACTTTAGAAATTCCATGTCTTCCTTTTTTATGATTCCTATTTCTGTGTTGAAATTCCATATTTGTTCTTTTAGCCATAAGGTTTTAATACTTGAAACATGGTTTCCTTTAATTCTTTGACCATAACCACAGCTGATTTGAAGTCATTGTTTACTAAACTCCAAATCTGGTCCCCCTCAGGGTCAGTTTGCTCTTATTATTCTGCAGATGGGTCACACCTTCCTGATTTTTTGCACTCTGATAACTTTTTTCTCCTAATAACTTTTTATTGACAAGTGCATCTTTAGGTATAATAAAATAGAAGCTCTTCTTTCTGATTTTTTTCCTGAATTTGTTTTAAAAAAAGTGCCTGTATTTGCAAATTCTTTCCTCCTGCAATGTTCAGCCATTGATGTCTTATCAAACTTTTTTTTTTTTTTTTTTTTTTTTAGTGTTATATTTTTAAACACGAATTCCTGGGGATTGCTTCTGTGTATGCATAGCTTAGTGGGGTTAGCCAGTGATTGGGCAGAACAATAACTTCACTCTTATAAGACTTTCACTCTCTAACTATAGATCAATGTGTGGGTTGAGGAGTGCATTTAAAGTTCAGGAAGTTTTAATAACTGCCTCAGGTTTTACTTTGTGCTGGGTCTCTTGGTTCTTCTCAGGGCATACTTGTTATTTCATAGTTATCCAGGTATAAGTAAGAGTTTATCTAGCCCTTTTTTGGATCTCACGTTAATTGAAGATCTTTTAAATTTCTAGGTTACCCATGCATCTCACCTGGAACATCTCTATGTTTCCTACACAACTTGCTACTTTTACTAACAGTGCTGCTGGGTGTGGATTTTGTGTTTTG
>JAQQSY010006795.1:0-10841 GCA_028646535.1 Procyon lotor
TGCTGTTCTTATTCTCTTCTCTCTGCTGTTGCATTTGCCGGCTTTTAGAGTGATTTCCTCCTCTTTAGCTGGACTTCTGATTCCCAGGGCTCTCTGTGCCTCCTACACCTCCGCCATCTTGCCCCCGTCTCTCAAATCTATATTTCTTAAATATGTTATATCTTAATTTTTCCTTATGATCCAACAACTACTGAAAGAATCAGACTTTGCTGCTAGGAACAAATCAAATAACACTTAAGAACTTTCAATTATTTCCTTATTTTAATTCCAAGCATAGAAAAGATAATTGAAACAAAGAAGATAAAGTCAGGAAGGAAGAAGATGACAGTACAGAATATATGCTTTTCCTATATCCAAAATTGAGTGATAATAGAATTTTGAAAGTCTGTCCAACTCAAATTCTTTTGAGGAATTAATGATGACACAGAAATGACAAATGCTTAGAAATGTGATTTATCTGTCATTTTATTGCCCGTTTACACATAAGTTAGGTTTAATTTATTAAAATACTTGCTATATTTACTGTGTGGTGTGTTTTATTATTTTAAAACTCAGGATGAGAGAGTGCTGTATTTTTATGTGGTCAATAATAGATAGGTGTGTTTTATTATTTGTTTATTTATTTATTTTTTAAAAATTTGACAGAGAGAGAGAGAGAGATCACAAGTAGGCAGAGAGGCAGGCAGAGAGAGAGGGGGAAGCAGGTTCCCTGCTGAACAGAGAGCCCGATATCCCAGGACCCTGAGATCATGACCTGAGCCAAAGGCAGAGCCTTTACCTCACTGAGCCACCCACGTGCCCAATAGGTGTGTTTTAAAAAGAGCATAAAGGAATAAGATTTAAGTTCCATGTCTTGGACATCACCCTATGGTTATTCCTATAGCTGTACCTCCTGTAATAAAACATGTAACACTTAAAAAAAAATGTTTAAAGCACGCTACAAACTCAGACTTTGAAGAAAAATAAAATTATTCAGAAGTGTGTTGATTAGTTTTATGCGTCAACTTGTAAAGGGGCTATAATACCCATTTGTTCAATTAAACACTAAATTGTGTGTTGCTATAAAGTTATTTTGTAATGTAGTTAACAAGTACAATCAATTTACCTTAGTTAAAAGAAATTACCCTGGATAATGTGGATGGGTCACATCCATTCAGTTCAAAGGCCTTAACAAAATGAGAGGTTTCCCAAAGAAATTATTCCTTAAGTATGCAGCATCAACTCATGTCTGAGTTTCCAGTCAACTTGCTATCCCAACAAACTTCAAACTTGCCCATCTCTTCAATCATGTGAACCAATTCCTTGAAATCAATGTTACTCTCTCTATCTCTGTTTATATCTGTGTCTATCTCTCAATATATATATATGTATCTATATATCTAATATATATAAGTAAAATATATATTGAGAGGCACAGAGATATTGTGTAACATAGGTACATGCATACATATATATGGGACATATATATATATAAATATATATGTATATATATGTGTATATCCATTATATATATATCCTAATATCCTATATGTATCTTATATATTACATATATATGTATATGTGTTTCTATGTGTGTGCATCTTCTCTTGAAAACCCTGAGTGATTGATTAAGTGAGGTTTTTTTTTTATTAACATATAATGTAGTATTTGCTTCAGGGGTACAGGTCTGTGAATCATTAGTCTTATGCAATTCACAGCACTCACCATAGCACATACCCTCCCCAATTTCCATAACCCAGTCATCTTGCTGCTCCTCGCCAACCCCCCAGCAAACCACAGTTTGTTTCCTGAGATTAAGAGTCTGTTATGGTTTGTCTCCCTCCTGATGCCATCTTTTTTCATTTTTTTCCCTCCTTGACCCCCACGACCCCCCACCCTGCCTCTCAAATTCCTCACATCAAAGTGATCATATGATAATTTCTCTGATTCACTTATATCGCTTAGCATAATACCCTCTAGTTCCATCCACGTCATTGCAAATGGCAAGATTTTGGGGTTTTTTGATGGCTGTATAGTATTCCTGTGTGTATGTGTGTGTATGTGCATGTGTGTGTGTAAAACAGATCTTCTTTATCCATTCATCTGTTGATGGACATCTAGGTTCTTTCCATAGTTTGATTATTGTGGACATTGCTGCTATAAACATTTGGGTGTACATATCCCTTCAGATCACCATATTGTATCTTTAGGGTAGATACCCAGTAGTGCAATTGCTGGGTCATAGGGTAACTCTATTTTCAACTTTTTCAGGAACCTCCTTACTGTTTTCCAGAGCGGCTGCACCAGCTTGCATTCCCACCAGCAGTGTAGGAGGGTTCCCCTTTCTCTGTATCCTCACCAACATCTGTTCTTTTTTGACTTGTTAATTTTATCCATTCTGATTGATGTGAGGTGGTATCTCACTGGGGGTTTGATTTGTATTTCCCTGATGCCGAGTGATACTGAGCACGTTTTCATGTGTCTGCTGGCCATTTGGATGTCTTCTTTGCAGAAATGGCTGTCCATGTCTTCTCCCATTTCTTGATTGGATTATTTGTTTTTGGGTGTTGAGTTTGAAAAGTTATTTATAGTTATCGGATACTAGCCCTTGATCTGATATGTAATTTGCAAATATCTTCTCCTATTCTGTCAGTTATCTTTTGGTTTTGTTGATTGTTTCTTTTGCTGTGAAAAGGCATTTGATCTTGATGAGATTCCAATAGCTCATTTTTGCCCCTGCTTCCCTTGCCTTTGGCGATGTTTCTAAGAAGTTGCTGCGGCTGAAGTTGAAAAAAGTTGCTGCCTGTGTTCTCCTCAAGGATTTTAATGAATTCCTATCTCACATTGAGGTCTTTCATCCATTTTGAGTCTTTTTTGTGTGTGTGGTGTAAGGAAATGGTTCAGTTTCATTCTTCCGCATGTAGCTGTCCAATTTTCCCAACACAATTTGTTGAAGAGACCGTCTTTTTTCCATTGGACATTCTTTCCTGCTTTGTTGAAGATTAGTTGACCATAGAGTTGAGGGTCAATTTCTGGGTTCTTTATTCTGTTCCATTGATCTATGTATCTGTTTTTGTGCCAGTACCTCACTCTCTTAATGATGACAGCTTTTTAATAGAGCTTGAAGTCTGGAATTGTGATGCCGCCAACTTTGGTTTTCTTTTGCAACATTCCTCTGGCTATTCAGGGTCTTTTCTGGTTCCATATAAAATTTAGGATCATTTGTTCCATTTCTTTGAAAAAAAGTGATGATATTTTGGTAGGGATTGCATTAAATGTGTAGATTGCTTTAGGTAGCATAGACATTTTCTAGACATATCTGTAGTTTCAATCCATGAGCATGTCACGTTTTTCCATTTCTTTGTATCTTCCTCAATTTCTTCCATGAGCATGTTATAGTTTTCTGAGTACAGATTGTTTGCCACTTCGGTTAGGTTTATTCCTAAGTATCTAATGGTTTTGTTTGCAATTGTAAATGGGATTGACTCCTTAATTTCTCTTTCTTCTGTCTTGCTGTCAGTGTATAGAAATGCAACTGATTTCTGTGATTTGATTTTATATCCTAACACTTTACTGAATTCCTGGATGAGTTCCAGCAGTTTTGGAGTGGAGGCTTTTGGGTCTTCCACATAAGTATTATATCATTTGCAAAAAGTGATAGTTTGACATCTTCTTTTTGGATTTGGATGCCTTTGATTTCTTTTTTTTGTCTGATTGCTGAGGCTAGGACATGTAGCACTATGTTTAACAGCAGTAGTGATAGTGGACAACCCTACTGCATTCCTGACCTTAGGAGAAAAGCTCTCCATTTTCCCCCATTGAGAATGATATTCATTGTGGGTTTTTTATATATGGCTTTTACGATATTGAGGTATGTACCCTCTATCCCTACACTGTGAAGAGTTTTGATCAAGAAAGGATGCTGTACTTTGTCAAATGCTTTTTTAGCACCTATTGAGAGTATCATGTGGTTCTTGTTCTTTCTTTTTTTTTTTTTTTTTTTTTTTTTAAAGATTTTATCCATTTGACAGAGAGAAACACAGCGAGAGAGGGAACACAAGCAGAGGGAATGGTAGCGGGAGAAGCAGGCTTCCCGCAGAGCCGGGAGCCCGATGTGGGGCTCGATCCCAGGACCCCGGGATCTGACCCGGGCCGAAGGCAGACGCTTAACGACTGAGCCACCCAGGTGCCCCTTCTTTCTTTTATTAATGTATTTTATCACATTGATATGTGGATGTTGTAGCAATCTTACAGCCCAGGAATAAATCACACTTGGTCGTGGTGAATAATCCTTTTAATGTGCTGTTGGATCCTATTGAGTAGTATTTTGGTGAGAATCTTTGCATCCGTGCTTATCAAGGATATTGGTCTGTAATTCTCCTTTTTGGTGGAGTCTTTGTCTGGTTTTGGGATCAAGGTAATGCTGGCTTCAGAAAATGAGTTTGGAAGTTTCCCTTCCATTTCTATTTTTTAGAACAGTTTCAGAACAATAGGTATTAATTCTTCTTTAAATGTTTGGTAAAATTCCCCTGGGAAGCCATCTTGCCTTGGGCTCTTGTTTGTTGGGAGACTTTTGGTGACTGCTTCAGTCTCCTTACTAGTTAATTGTCTGTTAAGGTTTTCTATGTCTTCCTGGTTCAGTTTTGGTAGTTTAAGTGTCTCTAGAGATGCATCCATTTCTTCCAGATTGTCAAATTTGCTGGTGTATAGTTCCTTATAATATATTCTTATAATTGTTTGTATTTCTTTGGTGTTGGTTGTGATCTCTCCTCTTTCATTCATGATTTCATTAATTTGGGTCCTTTTTCTTTTCTTTTTGGTAAGTCTGGCCAGGGGTTTACCAATTTTATTAATTCTTTCAAAGAACCAATTCCTAGTTTCGTGGCTGGTATTTGATAAGATAAATAGTTGGAAAACAGTAAAACAGTAAGGAAGAAAATTTTTTAAAAAATAGAAGGAAAGTTTAAAATTTTAAAAGTTTAACTTTGAAAGACTAAAGAATCATGGGAGATAGGCCATGAATTCTGTCTTGCTTTCCCCTAGCTCTTGAGTTCTGTAGTTCTTAGTGATTGGTGAACTTGGTCTTGGCTGGATGTTCTTGCTAATCTTCTGGGGGAGGGGTCTGTTGCTATGATTCTCAAATGTCTTTGCCTGAGGCAGAATTGCACCACCCTCTCCAGGGGCCAAGCTAAGTAATCTACTTGGATTTGCTCTCACTAACTTTTGTTACCTGAACGCTTTCTGTACAGCTTTGGAGGATGGGAATGAAAAATGGTGACCTCCCAATCTCTGGCCCCATAGGAGCTGAGAGCTCAGGGCCCTACTCTTCAGTGTGCTATCAGAGAAAATCAATCACTCCCATCTCCCTGGTATCCAGCTTCATTCTGTGCTTACTGGGCCTATAACTGAGCACTTCTATCTCTGGTGCATGACCTCATTTGGAGTCTCCAAATGCAGTATATTCTTGCAGCACACTCCTGTGCCACTTCTCCCAGAGGAGGAAGGAGGGTGTCTCTCTGGATCTGCCACTTGTGGGGTCCCCGCTGAAAGAGCAGTGGCCCAACTGTGCCTTGGATCATGATTTAAAGTACCCCAAGCTGAGAGCCCACTCCTTGGCTCTGTCTCTGCAGTTGTCTTCTCCACTCTGATACCTGGGAGCTCTTCCACATTCAGACTCTCCTGGTCATTTTGTGACACACAGGTCATGAAATCACATTGTTCCAGTTAGCGCTCCACCCCCTGCTTAACCTCTGGAGCAATGTCCCTCAGTGGAACAGGCTTCTAGACATTCCAACTTTGTGCTCCACTGCTCTACTGTTTGCTGAGGGCCAGCCCCTCCCCCCACAGTCTATCTTCCCATTTATCACCTCAGATTCACTCCTCTGCACGTCCTACCTTCCAGAAAGTGGTCAATTTTCTATTCCTAGAATTTCTGCTCTTCTTCTCTTTGATCTCCTGTTGAGTTTGTAGGTGTTCAAAATTGTTTGATAACTATCTAGCTGAACTCCTGGGACCTGATGATATCTAGGTCTCCTATTCTTCTGTCATCTTGCTCCTCTTATACAGTGAATTTTAAACTAATTCTAAAAGCTTTGACTTTGTCTACACATAAATATCCACAGTACTAACTATGCCATTGTACAGATCCAATTGATGTGCACTACTAAAGTACAAGCAGTGGCAATCACCCAACAAAATCTCAGACTTGGGAAGTCATCTCACCCTCAGTTTTTGGGTCTTTTTCAATTAAGGTGATGTTTTAGATGAGTACGAGATGAAGTAACAAGCCAACTCCCCAATCCAAATAACTTAATAAAATAATTTCTCCCTCACATCAGGTATGGAGGCTCTCTTATTAAGTGTTCTTTCAACCTTTGCATCTAAGAACTTGTTTCCATCTCATAGTTTCTTCCATTCTGATTATTGGATGGGACATTTCATAAGCCAGATGTTGGTAACATTGTCTCAGCCTAAATGTAAGGGAATCAAAGGGACATAGACTCCTTGTGCCAAGGAAAATGGCACAAATTGTTGAGCATTTAGCCAGTCTCTCAAGAATAATTTATCAGTTTTGGGAAGGAGTAAAGTTGGAGGTGGCAGAGAAACATGGTTATTTGCAAAATAGAATCCTTTAATGCCCAAACTCATTGAAAGCCTTTGAAGCCTTTGAAGTCAGAAAGCACACCAGGGAGTACTATGACTGTGTGTGTGTGTGTTCATTAGGTTGTAGACAGGTTGTCACCACTTCCCTTGAAAAGGCTGGTCTTACTTCTCTAAGTCACTTAATTTATTTTTCCTATGCATGTTTCTGAAAGAGAAAAAGATAGTAAAATCATAGCAAAGACAAGCAATTGATTGGGTCTATAGAAAAAATGATCAGACCACATAAATATATTATAGATGGTGCATAGTTTTTCTAGGCTATGTATAAAATATATGCATCAAATAAGTCAAAGGAAATATCTTGATGTTAAAGATTTTAATATTTTTATTTTTTCCAGTTTTTTAAAGAAATAATTGACATTCATTGATTTAACGGATACAACATGATGGTTTGATACACATATATCGTGCAATGAGTACAATAGGATGACCTACATCTGTCTTTTCATATCAATACAAGAACAACAAGAACAACATCATCACTAACAACAACAAAAAGGAGAGAAAAAAATCAAAGGAAAAGGAATATTTTCCTTGGGATAAAAACTCTGAGAATTTAATCCCTTGACAATTTTTCTATTTACTATAAAGCATTGTTAGCTATAGGAATTATGTTATGCATTACATCCCTAATAGTTATACATCGTACAACTGGAAGATTGTATTTTTGAACCACTTTCCTCCAGTTCCCCCTTTCCCAACCCTGCCTATGATAACCACAAGCTTGATCTCTTTCTCTATGAGGTTTTGTTTTGATTCCACACATAATTGAGATCATACAGTATTTGCCTTTCTGTCTTACTTGACTTAGCATAATGATTTCAGGGTCCATCCATGTTGTTACAAATGATTTCTTCTTTTCTTACAAAAGATTTCTTCACTCTTTTTATGTTTGAGTAATATCCCAGTGTATATATACATGCCACAAATATTTTATACATTTATCAGTGGACTATTAGATTCCATGTCTTAGCTTTATAAATAATGTTGTTATGAACATGGGGGTGCAAGTATCTTTTCAATTTAATGTTTTCATTTCTTTTGGATGTATTCCTAGGAGTGGAATTGCAAGATCATATGGTAGCTCTATTTTTAAATTTTTGAGGCCCATCCATTGGCCATGCCAATTTACAATCCCACCACCAGTGCACAAGAGCTCCCTTTTTTCCACATCCATGCCAACTCTTGGTAGATCTTCTCTTTTTGGTGATGACCTTTCAAACAGGCATGAGGTGATACCTCATTGTGGTTTTAATTTACATTCCTCTAATTACTACTTATGTTGAACATCTTTTAATGTACCTGTTTTTAAAATATCTTCTTTGGAAAAATGTCTATTCAAGTCTTTTGCCCATTTTTTAATTGAGTTATTTGGGTTTTTGCTATTCAGTTGTATGGCTTTCTTATATGTCTTGGATATTAACCTCTCATCAGATATATGGTTTGCAAATATTTAGCTTATTTTGTAAGTTGTCTTTTCACTTTGTTGATGGTTTCTTTTGCTATACAAAAACATTTTAGTTCAATGTAGTCTCATTTTGTTTATTTTTTATTTTTTTGCTTGTATTTTATATGTCATATCAAAAAATATTACTAAAACCCATAACAAGATTTTTTTTTCTATATTTTCATTAGGAGTTTTGTGGTTTCCAATCTTATACTTGATCTTTGACCCATGTTGAGTTAGTTTTTGTGAATGGTGTAAGACGGGTCCAGTTTTATTTTCTTAATTGCAAATATCAAAATATCCCAGCACCATTCATTGAAAAGACTATATTTTTTTCCTTTAAGTATTTTTGGCCCATTTTCAAACATTAGGTGACCATACATGCTTAAGCTTATTTTTGTGCTTGTGATTATCTTCTAATGGTCTCTTTTTTTCTGTTTTTATGCTATCACCCTACTCTTTTGATGTCTATAGCTTTATGGTATGGCTTGCAATCAGGAAATGTAATACTTCCTGTTTTATTTTTCTGTCTCAGAATTTCTTTGACCATTTTGAGGTCTTTTGTAATTCAGTATTAATTTTTTTTTTTATTTCTGTAAAAAAGCCATTAGAATTTTGAAAGAAATAGCATTGACTATAAATGGCTTCCAGTGGTATTGGCATTTTAACAATATTAATACTTCCAATCCGTGTACACAGATAACTTTCCATTTATTTCCTTTTTTTTTTTTAAAGATTTTATTTATTTGACAGAGAGAGACAGATCACAAGTAGGCAGAGAAGTAGGCGGGGGGGTGGGGGGGAGGCAAATAGCGGGCTCCCTACAGAGCAGAGATCCCAAAATGGGGCTTGATCCAAGGAGCCTGAGATCATGATCTAAACCAAAGGCAAAGGTTTTAACCTACTGAGCCACCCAGGTGCCCCAACTTTCCAATTATTTCTTTTTTTTGTCCCCCAAAAATGTTTATTTTATTTTTCAGTGTTACAAGATTTATTGTTCATGTACCACACCCAGTGCTCCATGCAATATGTGCCCTCCTTAATACCCACCACCAGGCTCGCCCAGCCCCCCAACCCCAGGCTCACCCAGCCCCCCACCCCCACCCCTCCAAAACCCTGTTTGTTGCTCAGAGTCCACAGTTTCTCATGGATCATCTCCCCCTCTGGTTTCCCCCCATTCACCTTTCTCTTCCTTCTCACAATGTCCTCCATGTTTTTCTTTAAGCTCAGCACGTAAGTGAGACCATAAGGTAATTGGTTCTCTCTGCTTGACTTATTTCACTCCGCATAATCTCTTCCAGTCCTATCCATGTTGATACAAAAGTAGGATATTCATCCTTTTTAATGGAGGCATAATATTCCATTCTGTATATGTACCATATCTTCTTTATCCATTAATCTGTTGAAGGGCATCTTGGTTCTTTCCACAGTTTGGCAATTGTGGCCATTGCTGCTATGAATATTAGGGTACATGTGGCCCTTCTTTGTAATGCATCTGCTTCTTTGGGGTACATACCCAGCAGTGCGATGGCTGGTTCATAAGGTAGCTCTATTTTCAACTTCTTGAAGAATCTCCACACTGTTTTCCAAAGTGGCAGTACCAGCTTGCAATACAACCAACAGTGTAGGAGGGTGCCCCTTTCTCCTCACCCTCTCCAACATTTGTTGTTTACTGTCCTGTTGATTTTGGCCATTCTAACTGGTGTAAGGCGTTATCTCAGTGTGGTTTTGATTTGAATCTCCCTGATGGCTAAAGATGATGAACATTTTTTCATGTCTGTTAGCCATTTGTATGTCTTCTTTGGAGAAGTGTCTGCTCATGTCTTCTGCCTATTTTTTAATGTGATTATTGGTTTTGTGGGTGTTGAGTTTGAGTTCTTTATAGATTTTAGATAACAGACCTTTGTCTGTAGTGTCATTTGCGAATATCTTTTCCCATTCTGTGGGTTGCCTGTTTGTTTTGTTGACTGTTTCCTTCGCAGTGCAGAAGTTTTTTATCTTGATGAAGTCCCAGAAGTTCAATTTCGCTTTTGCTTCCTTTGCCTTTGGAGACATGTCCTGAAAGAAGTTGCTTCAGTTGATGTCGAAGAGGTTACTGCCTATGTTCTCCTCTAGGATTTTGATAGATTCCTGCCTCACGTTGAGATCTTTTATTTCGAGTTTACCTTTGGGTATGGTGTAAGAGAATGGTCAAGATTCATTCTTCTAAATATAGCTGAAAAATTTTCCCAGCACAATTTATTGAAGAGACTGTCTTTTTTCCACTGGATATTTTTTCCTGTTTTGTCAAAGATTATTTGACCATAGAGTTGCAGGTCCATATTTGGGCTCTCTATTCTGTTCCACTGGTCTATGTGTCTGTTTTTGTGCCAGTACCATGCTGTCTTGGTGATCATAGCTTTGTAGTAAAACTTGAAATCGGGCAATGTGATGCCCCCAGATTGGTTTTTCTTTTTCAGCATTTGCATAGCAATTAGGTGTCTTTTATGGTTCCATATAAATTTTAGGATTGTTTGTTCGAGGACTTTGAAAAAATCCAGTGGAATTCTGATCAGGATGGCATTGAAGGTATAGATTGCTCTGGGCAGTACAGACATTTTCACAATGTTTATTCTTCTGATCAAAGAACATGGGATGCTTTTCCACCTTTTTTTGTCTTCTTCAATGTCTTTCATGAGCGTTCTGTAGTTCTCCGAGTACAGATCCTTTACCTTTTTGGTTAGGTTTATTCCCAGGTATCTTATGGTTTTTG
>JAQQSY010006796.1:0-10838 GCA_028646535.1 Procyon lotor
CAACCCTATTTGCATGGCAAGAGAGCAAAATACAATTAGAGCCTGGAATTTGTGTAGTTAAATGGAATGAAAAAGATGAATAAGTTGTAAGTTTTCAAAGATGTGTTTTAATGAGAGCACCAAAACCCACAAGGATGCAATTGAGCTCAACTATGGGAATGTGAAAGTTTCTGTTACATTTATAGATCCTTAATTTAACAAAACCTAAAAGTATTTTCCCTGCAGTGATTATGTGTCTTGAGTATCCTTTGGGTTAGTTTTTTTTTTTTTTTTTTTTTTGCAATATTTCCACTTGCTTTGGCTTCTTTCAGAAGGTAATCATTCATAGCTCAGGTGTATTGCGTCCCATGTCACAAGCCAAGTGCTGTCTCAAGAGGTGGGTGTGAAATATGGTCTTGCCGAATGATCCTGCAATTAAGGCTCTCTTCTCATTTAAAAACATTGCCGATACCAATCTTCTGAACAGCAAAGTGATGTGATTTATAGAATGCTTGGAAACATGTTCTCTGCCCATTTTCAAAGTTTACCTTTTACATACACCTTGATGAATTTGGGATGTGAATTTTCATTGAATTCATAATTTTGCATTTAAGAGCAAACAAGGTCAAAGAGTTTGGTAACCAAATGGAAATCCCAAAATCTCAGAAAATAATTTAAATCCCTTGTGTCACAGGGAGTTTGGATTTTAGTATAAAGTAGTCAAATTTAATATTAAAAACAAAATTTTTAGTGCCTATCTCTTATCGTTTAGGCGGAGATTGCTTAAGCATTGCTAGTGGGAGAAAAGATTTTAAGCAAATGCACAAGAGCATTTCAGCCCTGAAATAAAGATACACTTATTCAAAATCATCAAAAGAAAATGCTTTTTCCAATTTTTCACCTTCACTGTATGCCGTTTCTACATTTGAAAATATTTTACACATTGAGTTTCACTTCTTCAACTGTTGTTATGGCTCCTTGATCCTTTTCTCAGCATGGAACCTGACTCAATCTCAAAGATAATATCTTTCAGATGGAAATATTCCTCTCACTGATATCAAATAAATTTCCAATGTGAAATTGACACCCCAAGTTTTACTTTAAGAAGGAGGAAACTGCACTAGCCATATCCAAAAAGAATTGGCACAGGTATGTGACTTTATAAAAAGAGGAAAGTCAATGAATGAGAAGTCTCCTTTGGTTCATTTGCAAGCAAGCCATTATTTTCATTGGAGGAACCATGTTAAAGATTGGGAAGAAGGAAATATATGCCTTTGTCAACTGTGAATTTTAGCTGCTATTTTTTTTTTTTTTTGCAAGCCCCCTGCAAGGCAAGAGTAACCTCAAAGCTCTCTGGAGAGATGAGGTATGAACAAATTGTACATTGAGATAAATTTGAATATAGAACATTTACAAAAATAAAGTGAATTGAACACCTTCAAAAAATCTCAGTGTAATGCTTAATGGTACATTCGAGGAAAAGACAGCTTGCAAATGTGGCATGAAATAAACAGATCATCACTTAGAAACATAACACTCACTAACCCTAGAGACACAATTGAAGTTCATCCCAAGTACAGGGCCTGGGAGTTTGGCCAAGAAAATTATCTCATGGGGTCTAGGGCTTGATTTGTATTTCACATAATATGAAGTGGCATTCATTACCTTGTAATCGATATGCAGATAAGAAGAAATTATTTATGGCACAATTAACTGGGAAGGAAAGAGTACCATATATGTACATATGGGAAATCTGAGGGTTTTTGACAGGACCATAAACCATAAAGAGACTTTGACAGTGATCAGACCTCTGAGATAAGCTGCTGCCTTGGAAATTCATCCAGCTTTATGCACTCTAATATATTTGTAATCATCTTTTAGTGTCATACTTCAAGTGTAAAATGGATGTTTAGGAAATTTGCCTCTCCAAGAAAAAATATTTAAAGTTGTTTTGATTTTTTTTGAAACACTAGAAAAGTATTTCCAAGATGATCTCCTTAGAACAAAACTTCTATGAGATGTTAATAATCAGTTTGGGAGATGCTGGGCTGAAAAAGGAGATAGGATTCCTCAGTCTTTAATATTCTAATATATATTGTGACTCTCCAAAAAGAGGATAAATTATATAGTATTTAGTATTTCTTATCTTATTTAATTATTGAATTACAAAACCATCTTCTTTGGCATGCCTCTTTGAGGAACAACCTGAAGGGGGAAAAAAAAGGAAACTGGAATGACTTTTTTCAGAACCTCACTAATATGCCCTGCGATGTGTCTGCCTTCTGCAACAAACTAAGTACACTCCACTCAAGGCCTTCTTTAATGTATTTCATTTTGCTTAGCAAGAAGGGGAGTCCTTCATCCTTGGCCAGGTCCTTTCAAGGGTGGGAACTCCTGTTTGGTAGGGTAGGCTGTTTGATGAGCTTCTTCCCCATTGAGTCAGTTGATACCAGCACTGCCTTACCCTGCAGATCTCACTAAGCTCAGTTACCCAATAAGCATCAGACCACCAGGGTCTCCTTCACACTTCAGTCTCCCAGCTCTAGGTTTGCCCATATAACCGATAACTGGAAATTCAGAGTCTTCTCTTCTGAGGCACAAACTGCAGAGATAAATAGTTTGTAGAAATACTTCTAGTTTGAAGGATCACTATTAAAAGACTGTTGACAGCATCTCATTAACTCTTGACATACTCCTTTTTAGTGTGTCTTTACCCATATAGATTTCCCCACCGGGGAGGCCAATCCTTTCCACATTCGTTTTCCAAACACTTTTTCTATTTTTAATAGCAATAATAGAAATGCCCAGAAGATATGAAATGTTTGTTATATATTAAGAATTGTCCAGGGGCGCCTGGGTGGCTCAGTGGGTTAAAGCCTCTGCCTTCGGCTCAGGTCATGATCTCAGGGTCCTGGGATCGAGCCCCGCATCAGTCTCTCTGCTCAGCAGGGAGCCTGCTTCCCCCTCTCCCTCTGTCTGCCTCTCTGCCTGCTTGTGATCTCTCTGTCAAGTAAATAAATAAAGTCTTTAAGAAAAAATCTACCTTCTTAAAAAAAAAAAAGAATTGTCCAAAACACTTTAAGAAAGTATCTTTTTTAAATTAATTTCTAAAACTTTATTTTGAGATGTTCAAAAAAATTTTTAAAGCACAATCACCAGCATATCCATTACCCTGGATTTAGAGATCTTAAAAATGACATCAGTTTTCTTCCATTTTTTTTAAATAAAAGAAATAAAGTATTCTAGCTAAATATGAAGGCTTTTTTTATCCACCTTCTTATATCTTATTCACCTCCCCCATTTCTAGAGGCAAAAACTATCATGAATTTATTGTATCTCCTTACATTTATATTTATAGATTCTTATGCATGAATATGATTTCAGGAAAAATATGTGGTATTATTTCACGTGATTTTCATAAAAATCCATACAAATCATACCATATTGTATATACATCACTTTGACATGAGCTGTTTTCTCTCACTGTTGTTTATAACCTCTTAATCATAACAATACAGTCCAGTGATTCTTAACCTCTGTTGCACCATAGGTTCTTTTGGTAGCCTGTTGAAGGTAACAGACTCCTTTTCAGACTAAATTAAAAAAACAACTCCTTAATGAAATACATAGGATCACAAGGAACTCAATTGTATGAAAGCATAGCTAGCAAAATATTAAAAAAACAAATTGTGATAAGGTAACACCTATCTTTCTTTATTAATACATTAAAGAGCAAGATCTAATGGATATTCTATACTACTCTAATTTGGAGGAAGTGGTGAGTATAAACTATTTCTAGATGGCTACAACAACTATAATGTTACATAAAAAAATTCATGAACTCTAAGCTTGACAGTCTCAGGTGTAACTCATGCCACATTGGTTTGTAGCCTGCATTTGTTATAGAAGAAAGTGCTAAACTTTCGGTTAAAGCTTAGTGATAATAAAAATCTAATTTTATTTCCATTCAGGCTGTTAGGCCTCCTGAGTTATTTATATATTCTCGATTCTAATTTTTTCATTTCTATTAATTGGCCAATCTGTTTGATTTTTTAAAACCATTTATAGAGTCTTATCAAGAAGTTAATAGTAAAAGATATATATAGATTTTTACTTTGAGGATTTTGCCTTTCGTGTCTTGCTTAAAGAAGAATATTTTCTTATATTTTACTTCAGTAATTTTTTTAAAGATTTTTTTTATTTATTTGTCACAGCGAGAGATCACAAGCAGGCAGAGAGGCAGGAAGAGAGAGAGGGGGAAGCAGGCTCTCCGCTGAGCAAAGAGCCCGATGCGGGGCTCAATCCCAGGACCCTGAGATCATGACCTGAGCCGAAGGCAGAGGCTTTAACCCACTGAGCCACCCAGGCACCCCTCATTTCAGTAATTTAAGATGGTATTTTTTGCTCTAGATTTCTTATATACTGGAAATTTTTAAGATGTATCTTGTAAGGAAGGAACTTAATTTTCTTTTCTACAGTGTCTTACTTAATCCTTACAATAAAGCTAACATTTTGGAAATATTATCTTCTTTCAAGGAGCAGATTAATCTTTCCAATGACATCGATGCTGAACAATGCTCCCTCTAGCAAGTATCTTCATTTTTCTGAATATTCCATTTGCATTCATTGTTATGGTTTTATATATGGCTTTGTTCTTATTTCTTGTGAGCTCATTTGCTGCTTCCAAAGATTGCAAGCATTTCGAGGACTGAGATAATGTCCTTTTTGTTTGTTTCTTAATTTCCAAAAGCGACTAGCAGAGTGGTGGGCCAAATGATTGAAATTAATATATTATAATGTGTTTTGTTTCAAAATTCTTTCCAATTTTAATAGAAATTTAGAAAAAATTATATAGTTCATAGAAGAATTCATTCTTTAAAATAAAGGAAAGGTTCCACCCTTTTTTTGTTTTAAAGATTTTATTTATTCATTTGAGAGAGAATGAGTGGGGGAAGGGGTGGAAGAAGAGGAAAAAGCAGACTCCCTGCTGAGCAGGAAGCCCAACTTGGGGCTCAATCCTAGGACCCTTGGATCATGACCTGAGCCAAAGGCAGATGCTTAGCCAAGTGAGCTACCAGGCACCCCTGGTTTTTCCCTTTTCTAGTTAGTTTTTCAGCATATGCTGCAGTCCCACTTTCTGTATTCCTTACTCCAACATTAAAATATCCTCTAAAATAATGACAGTCATTTTCTACAAGCCACACCCAGACACCAAGTCTTTCTCTGCGCCCCCAAAACCACAGTTTCTCTTCTATAGGGAAAGGGAAGGGGAAGGAGCCCTTTGGCCTCCGAAGTCTAGCCTGCTTCCTGCAGCTCCATATCTGGTTGGTCTTCATGGGTCAGGACGTGCACAGAGTATCTGGCTGTGAGGACTCCTGGGGAGGCAAGAGGCTTCCATTCTGGCGTGATCCTATCATGCTCTCCTCTTCTTTGACTCAGTTACAATTTCTTCTGCTTTCCTAGGCTAAAACTCTGTGTGCATGAGAAAATCAAAGGAAGTATTTCTACGTAGAAACGATGCAACAGAAGGCAGGTCTTTTCCTTTTCAGTTTCTGGAAATTCTATGCTATTAACCTAAGTATTACAACCTGAGAATGTTGTCACTAAAAAGAAAAAAAAAATCAAAAAAACCACATTGGGTTTCTATTTTGCTTAGTCAGAAAACTGTGATTTTTCTTCTCTCAAGTGTGTTTTTTCACTTTTTATTTTGAAATGTTAGATTTATAGAAAAGTTACAAAAATAGTAGAGTCCCTGCATAAACTTTACCTATTTCCGCTAATTTTAATATTTTCTCTAACTATAGCACAATGATCAAACATAAGAAACTGTCATTGACATTTTCACAAAAGCCAAATCATCACAACAGAAGGCAGAACGGTATTTGCCTGGGGTAGCAGGAGGGTATTGATTTTAAGGAAACTCTTGGGGGTGATGGAAGTGTTCTCTATCTTGATTGTGGTGGTTAGACAATTGTATACATTTGTCAAAGCTCATTAGACTGTATGCTGACAGTTATGTGATTTATTGTCTGCAAATTGTATTTCAATGAATCTGACTGTAAAATAAAAAAAAAGAAACTGTCATTGTAATTAAACCATTAACTTACAAAAGACTCTCTTTGTATTTCACCAGTTTTTCCATTATATCTCTCTTCTATTTCAGGATACAATACAGGATCCCACATAGCATTTATTTGTTGTGTCTCCTCAGTATCCTCCAATCTGTGACAGTTCATCTGTCTTTCTTTGTCTTTCATGACCTTGGCATTTTTGAAGAGTACTTGTTACTTATTTTGTAGACTATAACTCATGTTGGGTCGGTCTGATATTTTCTCACGATTAGATTGAGGCTGCGTTTTTAGCAAGAATACCACAGAGGTGGCATGACCTTCTCAGTGCATCTTAACAAAGGGGTAAATGATGTCCATATGTCTTTTTACTGGGGATGTTAACCTTGAACATTTGGTTAAGGTGGTATCTGCTGGGTTTCTCCACTGTTACCATTTTTTCCACTTGAAATTAATAAACATCTTAGGGGAGATACTTTGAGACTCTGCCAATATGCTGTTTCTCCTCAGATTCTCACTAATTTCTGCAGTCATCCTTGGATGTTTTTTCCTGCAACAATGTTATCGTGAAATTTTAATGGTGATTTTCTGTCTCTCGTTTCTTTGAGATTCATTTATTTGTATAAGTATAGACTTATTGGTGACTTTAACATTTTTTCCATGGGTTATAATCCAATACTATCCTTACTTTTGATGCCTCAAATTGTTTCAGATTTGGACACTGAGAGCTCTTTCACTTTGGTTCCTGTCCCCTTTAGATACAGCCCCATCTTTTTTGGAGCACTCCCTCAACTACTGTCCCCATCGAATGCTCCGGGCTCATCCTCTGTCTTCCCTGCTACTATCCTTGAATCAACCACTTCTCCGAGGATCACTGTCTCTTTATATTTAAACAACAAGAGCTAGGCTTTTAGATATTAAATATATATATTTATTTATAAAAAAATAAAAATTAAAAATATATATGGGGTGGTTCCTATCTTGCTCTAGAAAGGGGACTGTTACATTTTATAAATGGCTAGATTGCCCGTAGTTCTGCAGACCACGCAGCCTCTGTTATAGCTGGGCCACTTGGGTGTCACAGCACAATGTCAGCTAAACTAATAGGTGTGGCTAGGTACCAATGAAACGTTATTTTAAAAAAAATAGATAGTGGGCCGGGCTTGGGTCACAGGGCTTATAGTTTGCCAACTCCTGCTCGAGAATGACAAGCCATGTAAAAACAATCCCAAAACCTAGTATGTTTTCATTTTCGCTTATGAGAAAGGTACTAGAGCACACATTACAAATGAGAAGTTTGTAAATGGAATTAGCTTGAGTATTTTTACTTTTTAAAAATTTTGAGATATATTTTTGAACTCAAAATATGAAAAAATGATACTTAATATTTCCTATTGGCTTGCAATAGTTGGACATGAGGATGATGTGGCATTTATTTACTTTCATATGATCAATCAATAAAAATTTAAAGTAGGGAACCTGGGTGGCTCAGTTGGTTGAGCCTCTGCCTTCAGCTCAGGTCATGATCCCAGGGTTTTGGGATTGAGCCCCATACCGGGCTCTCTGCTCAGCGGGGAAGCCTGCTTCTCCCTCTCCCACACCCCTGCTTGTATTCCTCTCTCACTGTATCATTCTCTGTCAAATAAATAATAAATTTAAAAAAATTAAAGTAATAAATAGAATAGTACAAAATTAATGGTAGAGAAGGAGCAGGAGACATTGGTTCCTACCTTGTTCTAGAAAAGAAGTTGGCAGATCAGAGATAGGCTTTGCAGACCTTACAATCTCTGTTGAAACTACTTACAGGGTAGAACCTTCTGGAAAGTTTTATGGAGGAGGTGAGGATTGAGATTGATACCAATGAATGGACAGGACTTCAATAGCTTACAAAAGAATTAAAGTTGATAATTTAGAGATAATTTGAACAAGGAAATGAGAAATAGGCTGGGAGTTTGCAGAGATAATGAGCAGCAAACAATAATCATAACAATTTGTAAAGGGCCAAAGGAGCCAAACCTATGTCTACTAGTATCTCAGTTCTTCACACAGATGAATGCACGTGGCTATCTTTCAAATCACATCACATTATTAAAGTCATTTGAAACTAAGCTTTGTGTGTTTAAATGGTCCTACAGAATTTTTAAAAAAAGTCTTAAAATGGGTTAAAGATATTTTTATATATGACATTGTATTAGTTTCAGGTGTGCAACATAATGATTTAATATTTGTTTATATTGCAAAATAGCATTCACAGTAAGTCTAGTTAACATCTATCACCATACATAGTTATAAAAATATTCTTGTGATAAAGACTTTTAAGATACTTTCTTAACCTGCATATGTGCAATACAGTATTAGTAACTATAGTCACCATGCTCTACATTACATATCCACTTATTTATTCTATAACTGGAAGTTTGTACCTTTTGACCCCTTTCATCCATTTTGCCCACCCCTACCCCCAGTGCCCACTTTTCACAGCCATTTATCTGTTCTCTGTATCTATGAACTTGGTTTTCCGTTCACTTGTTTTGTTTTTGTTTTTAAAGATTTTGTTTATTTATTAGAGAGAGAGAGAGCAAGAATGAGGGGCAGAGGGAGAAGGATAAGCAGACTCCTCACTGAACAGGGAAGCTGACGTCGAGCTCCATCCCAGGACTCTGAGATAATCATCTTAACTGAAGGCAGACATTTAACTGACTGAGCCATCCAGACACCCCTTGTTTGTTTTGTTTTAAGTTCATATATAAGTGAGATCATATGGTATTTATCTTTCTCTGTCTGTCCTACTTCAGTTAGCATAATGCCCTCGAGGTCCATCCATGTTGTTGTAATGGCAAGATTTCGTTCTTTTGATGGCTGAATAATAGTCCATTGTATTTATATAACACATTTTCTTTAGCCATTTATGCACAGGTAGATACTTAGATTGTTTTCATATCTTGGCTGTTGTAAATAATGCTGCAACAAACATAGGGGGGCATATATCTTTTCAAATTAGTGTATTTGCTTTTTTCAGATAAATACCCAGAAGTGGAGTCACTGGATCATATCATAGTTCTATTTTTAATTTTTTGAGTAACCTCCATATTATTTTTTGTAGAGACTGTGAACCAATTTCCATTCTCAGCAATAGCCCACTAATGTTCCCTTTTCTTTACGTTCTCATGAACACTTGTTATTTTTTGCCTTATTGATAGTAGTCACTCTAAGATGTGTGAGGTGATATTTCATTATGGTTTGTTTTGAATCTCCCTGATGATTAGTGATATTGAGCATCTTTTCATATACCCGTTGGCCAGAGGTATGTCTTTGAAAAACGTGTATTCAGATCTTCTGCCCATTTTGTGATCTGATTTTTTTTTCTATTGAATTGTATTTTTTTTTTTTTTAATTAAGTAGGCTCCATGCCCAGCATGGAACACAACATGGGGTTAGAACTTATGGCCCTGAAATCAAGACCTGAGCTGAGATCAAGAGTCAGATACTTAATCAATTGAGCCACCATGTGGTGGCTTAGGTGCCATGTATGAATTCTTTATATATTTTAGATATTAGCACCTTGTCAGATAGATAACTTGCAAATATTTTCTCCCATTCAGTAGGTTATCTTTTCATTTTATTGATTTCCTTTGCTCTGCAGAAGCTTTTTAGTTTGAGTTAGCCCTGTTTGTTTATTTTTGTTTTTGTGGCCTTTGCTTATGGAGTCAGATCTAAAAAGTTATTGCCAAGAATGATATCTGGAAGCTTACCCTTTATGTTTTCTTTTAGGAGTTTTATGATATCAGGTCTTATATCCAAGTCATATTAAAACCATGTTTAATGGTCCCGTAGAATTTTTAAAAGATCTTTAAATGGGTTAAATATTTTAAGTATTATTATTTTGTGTTAATATATTAATAAGAATTTTTTACCACTATTTGCAAGCTTTTCCGTTTAATTTTGTAATAAGCAGTTATTGTCAAGAAGACATTCTTGTAAGACACAAAAATATTTACAATTGTATTTAGTTTCTATGACAGACTTTTTGGCTCTCAAGTGAGCATATAATGAGCCAAAAAACTAATTCTTCAAAGTTTGACTCTAATTCCACTTTCCTGTGGAGTCAAGTATTTTCTGCCTCACATTCTATGGTGGGCACTGCACACTGCAGCAACTTCAGGAAGCAGCTTTAAGCTTCCCAAATCATGAACACAGACATCTCTTCATTTTTATTTTATTTGGAGCTCCTAGAGAAGTTTTACATATATATATATTTTTTTTTAATTAATTAATTAATTTATTTATTTATGTTCTCATATCCCAAGGACCATGCCCTATGGACTATCTCAAGAATGACTCTACCCTTCCTCAAATATGGCAGCTATGTTCCATTCTCCTGCTTGGCTCCAATCTTCTTGAAATGACTTTTTTTTTTAAATCAACTCTGAAAGTCCTACCTTGCTTCGAGACTCAGGCTGAGTACCAGACTCAGAGTCTCTGAGATCTTTGTGGAGATCTCAGCTCCACCACAGGCTCTCAGTGGCTTCTGTTTCCTGTGGATTCCTGCATATCTTAAAAAAGCCTTCCCAGATGTTGGTCGTCAATGTGATCTGCCTTTCTGCACATTTGCATCTCCCCCACTGTATTGCAAGCCCCACACAGAAAGGAAACATATCCTGTGCCTCCCCACACAGTATGCATAGCAAGACAGTGTATCCCTCCAAAGTAGACCTTCAGTATGTTTGTGAGGAGGTACAGTAGCATTCATGGAGCCCTTACCTTCATCAAGGAAGAGTATTAAAGAAGTTG
>JAQQSY010006797.1:0-10837 GCA_028646535.1 Procyon lotor
ATCCTTTTTATTTAGATACTACCTTTATAATTGAGAGAGCTTTTCCCATCTCTCAAAGTTTATCAGTTTTATAGGACAGTGACCTGAGGCCTACAAAGTTAAAGTGACTTGCCCAATACTGCAAAGCGTCTGAGGGGCAGAACTAAGTCTGGATCCCAACTAGGGACCTCACTGCAAAACTCACAAGCAGTTTTTTAAAAAGTAAGCAGTCTCCCTGGTCTAAAGACCAAGGTCTTTTTACTTTTTCTTGTTTTAAAACTAAGGTGTAGAGATCACAAAAATATGCAAACTGATATGGCTACAAAGTCAAAGGCTCCAGCCTCGAATGGGCCCTCACCACTGCCCAGCAGTCCTTCCGAATTTATTTTCCTAGCTTGCCCTTTCACAACAGCGACTTAACTGCTATCTCTCTTTGAGATGCCTCCTCTTCCAACCGCCCTCCACCACTCACAGGAAAAAGAATATTCACTTACTTCATTTTAAAAACTCAACTTTCTCCCCCTCCATCTTACCTACATTTGAATTTTTCCTTGACTCTCATGAAGAAGCTTCCCCTTGAAGACTAGTGTCCCTCCCTGTGCTCTGGTTTCCATTTCACCTGGCCTCCTCAGGAACCTCCAGCATTACCAGCCCCTCTCTCCTATATCTTCAACCACTCCCTCTGGCTATTTGACACTGGGATTTTGAATACGCTCAACCCTCAGCCACTACATCCTCTTTTATAAACAACCCTTTCTCTCTGCCCCAACCAAGCTTCCTCTGAAAAGGGTTCAGTCTGACGTCTTCTCTTCACCCATCCATTCAATCTTCAATCTATTGCAATCTAGCTTCACTTTGAAACTGCGCACAAGAAACATTGCCACTCCCTCCTTCTTTTGGCTACTGTAACCCAAGACTTTCTGGGGTGCCTGGGTGGCTCATCGGTTACACTGTCCAACTCCTGACCTCAGCTCAGGTCTTGATCTCACGGTCAGTCATTGAGTTCAAGCCCCATGGTGGGCTCCATGCTGATTGTGGAGCCTACTTAAAGAAAATGCAACAACAAAGAAAAGACTTTCTGATTCACTTACATTCCCCTTGTACAATTTAAGTATTTATTGAGAGCCCACTATGACCAAGGAAATGTTCTGGGGGCTGAGCACACAGAGCTAGGTAAAGCACGATCCCATTCCCTAAGGAGATTACTGTCTCATTAGAATGAACAAGTGGGGCGCCTGGGTGGCTCAGTGGGTTAAAGCCTCTGCCTTCGGCTCAGGTCATGATCTCAGGGTCCTGGGATCGAGCCCTGCATCGGGCTCTCCGCTCAGCAGGGAGCCTGCTTCCCCCTCTCTCTCTGCCTGCCTCTCTGCTTACTTGTGATCTCTCTCCTCTCTGTCAAATAAATAAATAAAATCTTAAAAAAAAAAAAAGAATGAACAAGTAAACAGGCAATTCCAATACACAGTGACAAGCGCTATGATGGGAGTACAGAACAGGAAGGGCACTAGACTTTTTCTCAGTCCACTTCCTTAGAATTCCACCAAGGATCCTCTTCTCTCGCCACCCTATACAACTTCTTGGGTGATCGCACCCTCCGTAACTAAAATTACCATCTGTATGCTGACAACTACCAAAAATCTCTATCTTCTCATTTCTACTAAACTGCAGACCTGAATGATCTACTGGATGCTTCTACTTGGTATCCTTCAACAAGTATTTCTTACAAGTACAAAACCCAGGGGTGCCCGGGTGGCTCAGTCGGTTGGGTGTCTGCTTTTGGCTTGGGTTGTGGTCCCAGGGTCCTGGGATCAAGCCTGCATCAGGCTCCCTGCCCAGTGGAGAGCCTGCTTCTTCCTCTCCCTCTTCTTGCTACTTCCCCTGCTTATGCTCCCTGTAAAATAAATAAATAAAATCTTAAGAAAAAAAAAATACAAAACCCAAAGTTATCAACTGATATAGTCTAACACATCAAACTACCCAATCCAGGAGTTTGAGATCCTTGCCTTCTTCCTTACTCCTACATCTGTGTACTTAATTTCTGTCTCGGAGTGATAGTTCTAAGGTATAAATTTGATGAGGTCACCAGCCTGCATAAAACTTCAATGATTCACAAGAGCGCTCAGGATAAAGTTCAACTTCCTTAAGACAATGTGCCGAGCCCTTCCCGATCTGGTTCCCATTTACTTTTCCAGCTTCACCACTTGCAACCTTACCCTCCACCCTATTCCCTGACCTACACTCTGCACTCAAACCAATGCCTCAGCCATACTATACACATGCCTGCTGTCTTTCAAAAATGCTGTCTTCTCTCTTACCTCTAAACTTAATGTCATCTTTGCCTTCCCTGGGCCTGGCTAATAACTCCTGTTCTTCAGGTCCTAATTGAGATGGCACCTCCCACCACGACTCTGCAGGCTCGGCTGGGTGCCTCTTCTCTGTGCTCCCAAAACACTCTGAGCTTTCTTTATCCCAGCATGATACTGGAGAGCAATTCTGTCACTGCCCACCTCCCCCTCCAGACTGAGGGGAAGATGAGAAGTGACCTGATCAGCCCCATGGCCCCCGCACCTAAACAGTAAGCTGCTCCGCAGGCTTCTGTTGAATGAAAAAGTCTGTTTTAACAGGTTGCATCTTTCTCCTTCCAAGCCCAGGGGCCCCATTTCCCAGCAGCAACTGCAGGCCCAGCTCAGAGACTGGGGGAGGGGAGGCTGGTGACAGGAGGTGGTGACTCCTGCAGGACTCTCACCAAAAAGGATGAGGAAGCAAAGGGGCAGAGGAAGACCTTTGTATTCTCGGCAGGAAAACAAATCCTTGCACCCTTTTCCGCCAGATCCTGCCTCCCCCATCAGACTCAAACTCCCCTGAGGAGCCCCACTCAAACTCTCCCCATCAGGCTTCCTGAGAACCCCGCCTCCGTCAAGTTACTCCAGGCTTCCCCAAAAGACCCCCGCTCGGCCTCTGCCTCTTCCCTCAGCCTCGACTTCCTCTCCTTTTCTCTGAGCCTCCTCCCTCAGACTCGACCTCCAGCTCTCAGCCTCCTCCCCCTGCCTCCTCCCTCACCCAGACCTCTTTCCTCTGAGCCTCCTCCCTCAGTCTCGACCTCCTTCCTCTCAGCCTCTTCCCTCTGCCTCGCTCTCCTTTCCTCTGAGCCTCCTCTCTCAGCCTCGTCCTCCTCGCAGCCTCCTCTCTCAGCCTTTCCCCAACGCCTCAGCCTCTCCCAGCCTCCCCGCTCGCATCTCCTCAGCCTCCCTCTCCCGGATCCGGCCCGGCCCCGCCCCCGCCGCGCGCACGGTGCTCACCGTCGTAGTAGTAACAGACTTTCCTCCTGGTGCCCTGAGTCTGCGCCATCTTGCTCGCCTCCCGTCCCTCCCGTCAGTCGGTCCGTCCGGCCTCCCGCCCGCGGCTCCGCGCAGCGTCCGACCCAGGGGGGAGGGGGCGGGCCTCCAGCCCGCTCCGCCCGTCCCCTCCCGAGCTCACCTATAGCCGCGCACCCCGGGCACGGCTCCAGCCAATCAGCTTGCGCAGGGACGGCCCGGAACTCGGCAGGGGGCAAGGGCAGCCCTGAGAGGCAGCAGAGGGCCCCCTGGGCCTGTACCAAGGTCTGCGACAGGGGGGTGGGGGAGCTGCCCGGGGACCGTACCATTGGTCCCGGGGGAAGAAAGCAGAGCCGTACACTTCACTGTCCCATTTCTATGTTGGAAGTGTGCTTGGAGATCAGAAGCCAACTTTGTAATTTTGTAGAGACTCAGCCGAAGTCTACGGGGGGCGGGGGGGGGAGTGACTTGCACAAGGTCACTGAGCTAATCACAGGGCTGAACATGGATTAGAACGTGGGTTTGGAAGAGGGGGAGAGAAACTGACAAGGGAAAGAAAACCTCTGGGCCAAGTACTGTGCAACAGCTTCTCAATGATTGCTCACAGCAGCTCTGGAGGAGGCTTTTTATTCCTATTTTATGGATAAGGATAATGAACTTCAGATCTTTGTAACCTGCTCAGAGTCACATAATGAGTAATTAAATCCAACTTTCAGTAGTACAGATTTTTTGAATGCCTACTGTGCAGCAAAGACACTAACGAAGGTACAGAACCCAGCCTTTTTTTTTTTTTTTTTTAAGATTTTATTTATTTATTTGATAGAGCGCGAGAGGACGGATGGCAAGCTGGGAAAGAGAGGGAGGGAGAAGCAGGCTCCCCGCAGAGCAGGGGATGGGGGACTCCATCCTAGGACCCTGGGATCATGACCTGAGCAGAAGGCAGATACTTAACCACTGAGTCACCTGGTCGCCCCAAACACAGCCTTTCTTACGCCAAACCTCCCTGATGCCAGGAGGACTGAAGGGTGCCTTTACCCAAGAGGAAACTGATTGTCCCGTTAAGTTAGAGCAAGGGTTCTCAAGCTATTGAAGCTATTAGCATTTGGAGCTGGATAATTCCTTACTGCAGGGGGCTGTCTTGTGCATTGTAGGATGTTTACCAGCATCCTTGGCCTTTACTCATTAGATGCCAATAGCACCCTCCACTCCCACCCCTAGTTGCGATAACCAAAACTGTCTCCAGACATTGCAAAACTGTCCCCAGGGCAAGGGGTGTGTGTGTGTGTGTGTGTCTGTAAAATTGCCCCTACCTTACCCTTGAGAACCACTGCACTAAACTGATCAAACAATCATCAACTGTTAATTGTTGAAAACTGAAAGACTGAAAAGCACTGTGATGGACTATTAAAATAACAAAATACAGCAGTATTATTTACTGTATACTTACTATTTGTGTGCCAAGTAATACAAACTTGTGGTCCTATAGTCAATAAGATACATTTTTATGCCTCTACTGTTTGTTTGTTTGTTTATTTGGCTCCACACCCAGTAAGGCTAGAACTCCCGACTGTGAGATTAAGACTGAGCTGAGATCAAGAGTTGGATGCCTAACCAGCTGAGCTATCCAGGACCCCTATCCCTCTACAACTTAATGACTGCTTGGGCACTTGTGTTTCTTACTTGAGAACTACATTTGGGCCACTAATTATAAAAGTAACAGAAGATCTAAGACTGGGCAATTCTATCATAGAAACAGCTAAAGGGCCAGGGAATAAACCCTGTTCCCAGCTCTGTGTTGCTGCTTTCTGGCTAATAACCTTTCTGGCCCCCACTTCCCTTTTTGTAAAATGGAGAGGATAAGAATACAAAGTTCACCAGTTCTATGGCTGCACACAGAATCCAGAGTAAGAGGAGGGTGGGGATCAGATGAGGTCATGGGTGTGGCAGCATTTTATAAAATGCAGAACAGGAATCAGAAAGCTCAGATCCTTCCAGAGGTGAGGCAGGTGGTATAAAAATAAGTGGATTTATATTAGTTTGATTCAGGTGATTTGCATATTTCTAAAACTGGATTCTTTTTCACTTCCATAAAGCAATATGCCTTTCCCCCATCATTCCTCAAACACACTGCCCTCTGCAGGTATCTTTCATACTCTCACTTTTTAATGGAAACAGAGGTGAAAAACATTTCATTTTCCTCTTCATTCTAAGAACAACGGTGCAAGCATGATGATAAATAACCACTCACACTCAGTTTCACTGTCCCACAAAGGGACTCTGACAAAGAAAGAGCTCAAGCCCTACCTGAAAGGGGAGCCACTGCTCAGCTCCCTGAGGACAGGGAAGCCCACTGAAGCCAAAGCTTCAAGCTGTTTTCAAGAGAAGACAGAAATCTGTAGTTTTAGGCAAAATCTCCTAGTTTTATAAATTGACTGCTAACTCACCCAATTAACATTCAGGACAGCAGGAAGGGCCATTCTTTTAAAATGTAAGTCAGATCGTGGGGCTCCAGGGTTCCTCACTCCTCTGTGTGTGTGTGTGTGTGTGTGTGTGTGTGTACACGAGCTCTCAAAAAAAAAAAAAAAGCTTAAAAAATAATAATAGGGGTGCCTGGGTGGCTCAGTGGGTTAAAGCCTCTGCCTTCGGCTCAGGTCATGATCTCAGGGTCCTGGGATCGAGCCCCACATCGGGCTGCCTGCTCAGCGAGAAACCTGCTTCTCCCTTTCCCACTCTCCCTGCTTGTGTTCCTGCTCTCGCTGTGTCTTTCTGCCAAATGAGTGAATAGGATCTTTAAAAAAAAAAATTCTCGAAAGTGAATCAAAATATATCTGAGGGGTTGGGGCGCCTGGGTGGCTCAGTGGGTTGGGTGTCTGCCTTTGGCTCGGGTTGTGGTCTCAGGGTCCTGGGATGGAGCCCTGCGCTGGGCTCTCTGCTCGGCAGGAAGCCTGCTTTAAAAAAAATTCTGAGGGGTTCCCTGGGTGGCTCAGTCAGTTAAGGGTCTGCCTTTGGCTTAGATCAGGATCCCAAGGTCCCGGGACTGAACAGCACATCAGGTTCCCTACTCAGCAGGAAGCCTGCTTCTCCCCCTGCCTGCTGGTTTCCCTGCTTGTGGTCTCTCTCTGTCAAATAAATAAATAAAATCTTAAAAAAAAAAAAAAAAGATTTGAAACAAAATAAAACATATCTGAGTACAAATATAGCCCCAGAATCAGTAGCTATAAAAAATGTTATTGCCCTTACCTAATGGGAGGGGAGGGTCCTGGGACACACCCACTCCCTAGGAGGTTCTGGGTAGGGGTCACCCTTAATCCTTCGGGGTGGGAGTTTGAAGGAGTTCAAAGAGCCCATACAGCAAAGTGTAGGAACTTCCTCTTGGCCTCCCAAATCAGCAGAGCTGGAAAAAGTTCAGACATCCCCTCACCCCATCTTTCATCCCAATTCGGAGTGACTTATTTTCCATGTTCTGAAGCCCCCCTGCCCCCTCCCAAGGAGGCGGAGATGGGAGTGGGGAGCTGAGAGATATACAATCTTCATCAACAGAGAGTCATTTATTGAGCTCCTCATGTGTGCCAGGCACCAAGGAGGAGCACACAGAGGTATCAGATAAGGTCCCAGCCTACGAGGAGCTTCTGGATGGCTTGGGGAAAAGGAGAGGGGGCGGGCAGAAGCAGATGTCAGTCACAGGCGGCGCCCTTCTCTCTGGTGGTCTTGGGAAGTAGAAGGGCCCGCAGAGGGACAAGTTGAACAGGTGCCCAAGACATATATACCCGTGCCACACACGCACAAGACACCTGCGCAGAGCCCACACAACTACAGAAGCCTGTATAAGACGCAGGAAGTGGCCGTGCCACGCGTGGGTGGGATTCCCACGCAGAGTCTGTCCGTGCATAGGCAGCACGGGTGTGACGCGTGAACTGCATCTCCCGCAGCCAGGCTGGCTGGATGGGGGGGAGGGCTCCAGGCCGGCCCGCTGGGTGTGTCAGGGCTGGGGCTGGTACTGGCCCTCCGTGGCCGTGAAGAAGTCCTCCAGCACGCTGCGCAGGTAGTCGAAGGTGGGCCGGTCCTCTGGGCGTTCCTTCCAGCAAAGCATCATGAGCTGGTACAGCTCCTCGGGACAGTTGTCAGGTCGCACCATGCGGTAGCCTCGCTCTAGGTTCTGAATCACCTCAGGATTGGTCATCCCTAGAGGTTGATAGGAGAGACAATATCAGGGCTCCGGGCATCGGACACCCACGGCCAGGGTGATGTTCGGAATATTTAACTGGCACAGTGCTAGCACCGAGCCGAAAGGATCTCAGTCGGCATCAACACCAAGGCCATGTGCTTCGGGTACCAGGCAGATGGCAGTCCCGCCACCTGGAGTGTCGGCTGTGGCTTAAGCACTTAATAACATGCACATGTTGACTGTGAGACTGCGGGTGAGCCATCTCCCCTCTTTGGGCCTCAGTCTCCTCATCTGGGAAATGGGCCTAAGAGTAGCTCCTACCTCATTCGGCTGTTATGAAAACTGAAGGAGACCAAGTATAGGGCCTGGGGAGGAGATGCTGCATGAAGAGTAGCTGTGATTATTATGATTTGGTGGGGGAATGTGGGGTGGTCAGGGCCGAGGGCAGGATGGGAGCCCACACGCAGCGCAGGGGTGAGGGTTCTCTGGCTTTGAGACCAGGCATGTGAGATGCTGAATGAGGAAGCTAGATGGGCCCTGGACCCCAACAAAGCAGACCCTGCATAAGGTAGATTCACCAGGTCTCTCTATGACCTGGATTAAATAATTTGGGGGCCATGTCCCTTAAAACCAGGAAATTAGAGGACATAGACCAGGAACCTAAACACCCATGGCTAGAGTCAAGGATGCAAACCCATAGTCTGCACCCAGCCTAAATATAGCCCATAGACCTACTTTGGTTTGACCCCTATAGTGTTTTTATTTTTATTTTATCTATTTTTTTAAGTAGGCTCCACACCCATTTAGAGCCCAATGTGGGACTTGAACTCAAGACCCTGAGATCAAGACCTGAGCTGAGATCAAGAGTTGGATGCTTAAACAACTGAGCCACCCAGGCGCCCTGCTGTTTTTAAACAATTTAAATCAATCATCAATATTTGGATATAGGCAAATTTTCCTAAAATTCCAAGTATTGGCTTCTCTGGAAAAAGAAAAGATCTGGGGGCACCTGGGTGGCTCAGATGGTTAACTATCTGCCTTGGGCTCAGGTCATGATCTTTGGGTCCTGGGATCGAGCCTCGCATCGGGCTCCCGGCTCAGCAGGGAATCTGTGAGTCTGCTTCTCCCTCTCCCTGCTTCTCTCCCCTGCTCACGCTCACTCTCTCTCTCTCTGTCTCAAATAAATTTTTAAAAAATCTTTAAAAAAAAGAAAAGAAAATATCTGTTTTGGGGGTCCCTATGCCTTAGTAGCAACCATCTTCTGGAGTAAAAGCAAATTCACCCAGGTCCCCATTACTCCCCATCGTCTCCCTAACCCTGAAGCCACATGTCAGTTGCCAATTATCATCATGCTTTCAATGCTTTTTTTCATCTTTTTAAATTAATTAATTTGCTTATTTGTTTTTAAGTGGGTTCCACGCCCAGTGTGGGTCTTGAACTCATGAGCCCAAGATCAAGAACTGCACGCTATACTGACTGAGCCAGCCAGCTGCCCCATGCTTTTTTTTTTTCCTTCTAACAGAGAAATTCTCTATGGGTTCACCTCTGTGGGCACAGTGGAGGAGCAGTAAGGACACTTGGCTCGATGACTGGAGTGTGGTTCTCGCCCCGTGCTGCCCTTGGACTCTCTGATGGGGCCAACCCTGGGCAGAGAAGTCCTTCAGGTCCTCCCCTGATTCTAAGGTGCCTTTACTTTTCTAGGAGCAAAATTCTATACATCGTGCTCTGGGGGTGTGGGAAGCTTCTGTATTTCTGGCCGTGACCTCTCTCCCTCGTCTTCGTGTTCCATTTCCTTTCCCCAGAGTTTCCTAGCAAGTTCCTTTCAAAAAATTCCATCTGTCTTGGCTGAATTCAGGGGTAAAGGACTGTATCCAGAGGTTAGAGGAAGGGATGGGAGAGGGTAGGAATCAGACATTTATATGTCTCTCTCATTCTTTATGTGGAAAGTTTCAGAGGGCAGGGAAGTCAGTGTTTAGTGAGCACCTACTGGGAGCCAAGCTCTTTCACAAATAGTCTCCTTTGTTCATATCAGGAAACTGAGGCTCAGAGAGGTGAAGTCACTTGCCCAGAGTGATGATTAATAATAAAACCTAGGCGCTCCTGGGTGGCTCAGTCAGTCAAGTGTCTGACTTGCTCAGGTCTTGATCTCAGGGTCGTGAGATCAAACCCTGCGTTGGCTCCCCGTTCAATGAGGAGTCTGCTTGAGATTCTCTCTCGACCTCTCCCTTCCCCCTCCCCCTGCTCTCTCTCTCTAATAAATAAATAAATCTTTAAAAAATAATAATAATAAAACCTAACACTCTTGAGTGCTTAGTAGGGGCCAGGTACTGTTTTAACCTCCTAATTTACAGATGGGGAAAGAATGGTCTAATCAAACCCAAACAGAAAGTTAGCATCCGCGGCAGATCTGGTAGCCAAGGCAGGCCTTTTCCCTTCTAAGTCAGATCCTCTTCTACCATCCTAGGCTGCCCGTGTCAGAACTTAAGAAAAGAGCCGGGATTATTGAAGGAGGAGAGAAATCGAGACAGACGCGGAAGACGCGGAAGCCAGCCCTAGGACACGGGGCGTGTGGGAGAACTGAGTGAATACAGGAAAAGCAGCCAGAAATATTCAGAATCTGAACAAGGGACAGATGAAGTGAGTGGACAGATATGGATTTGCGGCTCTTCCCCATCACTCATTCAGTTCCTGCCCTTGGCCCTGACCTGGGTAAGGGATGCGGCCATGGGTGACAATCTCCGTCAGCAGGATCCCAAAAGACCACACGTCCGACTTGATGGTGAATGTCCCATAGTTAATGGCTTCTGGTGCTGTCCACTTAATGGGAAACTTGGCTCCTGGAGGGAGGCAGAGAGGGGTGACCTGGGTCCGTTTGGCCAGACCCTGCAGGCCCCAGACTTCCCCTGTATCCCACACCTACCCTCCCTGGCTGTGTACTCGTTGTCCTCGATGAGGCGTGCTAGGCCAAAGTCTGCAATCTTGCAGCTCAGGGTGTCAGAAACCAGGATGTTGGCAGCCCTCAGGTCACGGTGGATATAATTCCGCTCTTCAATGAATGCCATGCCCTCTGCAATCTGCAGAGCAGGTAGGAGGTCAGCAGCCCTGGGCCGGGCATCCTTACCCCACTGGGCTGTGCACCTGCCCAGCCCCTCCCCAGTCTCCTTACTTGGGCTGCCATGTCCAAGAGTTTGTTGATGGTCAGCTTGATGCCTGAGGGGGTCTTGAGGAAATCCACCAGGCTGCCTGTGAGCAGAAGCAAAAGTTGCTGACTCTCGATGCCCAAGCAGATAGCTCCCAGATGGGGCGCCTGGGTGGCTCAGTCAGTTAAGCATCTGCCTCTGGCTCGGGTCATGATCCCAGGGGCCTGGGATCGAGCCCC
>JAQQSY010006798.1:0-10837 GCA_028646535.1 Procyon lotor
TAGTTTCTGTTTGTCCCGGAAGCTTTTTCTCTCTCCTTCTATTTTCAGTGACAGTCTAGCTGGTTATAGTATTCTTGGCTGCATATTTTTCTAGTTTAGTGCTCTGAATATATCATGCCAGTCCTTTCTGGCCTGCCAGGTCTCTGTGGATAGGTCCGCTGCCAATCTAATGTTTCTACCTTTGTGGGTTACAGAGCTCTTGTCCTAAGCTGATTTCAGGATTTTCTCTTTGTTTTGAAATTTGTAAGTTTCACTATTAGGTATTGGTGTATTGATCTATTTTATTGATTTTGAGGGAGGTTCTCTGTGTCTCCTGGATTTTGATGCCTGTTTACTTCCTCAAATTAGGGAAGTTCTTTCCTATAATTTGCTCCAATATACCTTCTGCCCCTCTCTTTCTTCTTCTAAGATGCCAATTATTCTATTGTTTCACTTTAAGGTATTATTTCTCTCTCAAATTCTCCCTTTGTGATCCAGTACTTGTTTATCTCTCTTTATCTCATCTTCTTTATTCTCCTTCATTTGGTCTTATATATCACAAATTCTCTCTTCTGCCTCATTTATCCTAGCAATTAAGAGGCTCCATTTTTTTTTATTGAATCTCATTAATACCTTTTTTTATTTCGACTTGGTTAGATTTTAGTTCTTTTATTTCTCCAGAAAGGGGTTCTCTAGTGTCTGCTATGCTTTTTTTCAAGCCCAGCTACTATCTTTATAATTGTCATTCTGAACTCTAGTTCCGAACTCTTATTAATGTCCATATTGAGTAGTTCCCTAGCAGTTGGTACTGCCCTTGTTCTTTTTTTTTTGAGGTGAGTTTTTCCATCTTGTCATTCTGTCCAGAGAACAGATGAACAAGAGAACAAAATATGAAAAGGGCAAAAACAACCCCAGAGAAGTATACACTAGACAAATCAGAAGAAACCCGAATCTGAGGCAAAAAGAAAAATGAAAAAAAAGAGAGAGAAAATATGATCAGGCTGGTGAATAGAACAGAGGTGTACACTAGATTTGGGGTGTATTTTGGTCTGTTGGAAGAAACTGCCTCCCAAATTTTAAAGAAAAAACATGTATATACAAAAAATAAGGTTAAATACAATTAAGGGATAGAACATGACTGTAAAAATGAAAATTAAAAAAGATTTTAAGATAGGAATTGATAGGTTGGTTGAAAAAGGAAAAAATTTTAAAAAATAGAAAGAAATTAAGAAAATTTTAAAAATTAAAGTTGGAAGACTAAATCATGAAAAAAGTCATGAATTCTATGTGCTGTATTCCCCCTAGCGCTGGGGTTTTGGAGTTCTCATTGATTTGTAAACTTGTTCTTGGCTGGACGGTCTTGCTGATCTTCTGGGGAGGGGCCTGTTGCATTGATTCCCAAATGTCTTTGCACCAGGGAGAATTGCACCACCCTTGCCAGGGGCCAGGCTAAGTAATCTTGGGTTTGCTCCCGGTAGCTTTTGTTCCCTGAAGGCTTTCCATAGGGCTTTAGAGGATGAGAATGAAAATGGTGGTCTCCCAATTTCTGACCTGGGAGGAGCTGAGAACTTGGGGACCTACTTCTCAGTGTGCCCTCAGAGAAAAGCAGTCATTCCTGTCTCCCTGGTCTCTGGCTACACTCCGCACTCACCCAGCCTGTGATTGAGCATTTCCAGCTCAGGCACACAGCCCTATTTAGAGTCTCCAAACCCAGCAGATTCCTGTAGTGTGCTCCCATGCCGCTCCTCCCTGGGGAGGAAGGGCAATCTCCCCAGATCTGCTTATTGGACCCCTACTAGAAGATTAGTTGCCCAACTGTGCCATGGATCACAGTTTATGGCAACCTGAGCTGAGAGCCCACTCCTCAGCTCTATCTGTAGCCGGCTTCCCTGCTCTGATACCTGGGAATTCTGCCATGGTCAGGCACCCTCAGTCTTTCTGTGACCCTGAGGGTCCTGAGACCACCCTGTCCCAGCAAGAGTTTCGCCCCCTGCTTAGCCACCAGAGCAATGTCCCTCAGTGGAGCAGACTTCTGAAAGTTCTGATTTTGTGTTCAGCTGCTCCATCAGTTTCCAGTAGTGGGCTGATGGAGGCTCCCTCCCAGTGCAGTTAATCTTCCCATGTATCACCTCAGATTCACTTCTCCCATGTCTTACCTTGCAGAAAGTGGTTGCTTTTCTGTTCAGAGTTGCTGCTATTCTTTTCTTCGATCTCTAGTTGAGTTTGTAGGTGTTCAGAATGGTTTGATAGCTATCTAACTGAATTCCTAGGACCTTACAAAATTTAGGTCTCCTACTCCTCCGCCATCTTGGACCTGCTTTTCAAATATTAAACCAGCCTTACATTGCTAGAATAAGCCCCACTTAGTCATGGCATATAATTATTTCCATATATTGCTGAATTCCATGTACTAATATTTTATTATGTATTTTTCTGTACATATTCATGAAGAATATGGTACTTTCTTTTTTGTACTTTTTAATGTTAATATTAGCTTCATTAAATGAATTGGGAAGTATTTCCTCCTCTTCAATTTTCTGGAAAAGTTTGTGCACAATTGGTGTTAATTCTTCTTTAAGTGTTTGGTAGAATTATCCAGTGAAACCATCTGGGATTGTAGATTTCCCTTTCAGGAATTTCTAAAGTATTAATTCAACTTTCTTAATATTTACAGGGCTATTGATATTCATCTATTTCATATCAGTGAATTGTGGTAATTTGTGTCATTGAGATATTCAGACTTTTTATTTAAGTTAGTAGATTTATGTGTACATAGCAGTTTGTAGTAGTCCCTTACTATTTTTTTTTTTAAGATTTTATTTATTTATTTGACAGAGAGAACACAAGTAGGCAGAGAGGCAGCCAGAGAGAAAGGGAGAAGCAGGCTTCCCACTGAGCAGGGAGCCCGATGTGGGGCTTGATCCCAGGACCCTGAGATCATGACCTGAGCCGAAGGCAGAGGCTTTAACCCACTGAGCCACCCAGGCACCCGTCTTACTATTGTTTTAATGTCTGTAAAGAGTGTAGTGAGATTCATTTCATTCCTAATGTTGGTAATTTGCATATGTTCCATTTCTTTTTCAGTTTTGCTCTGTAGCAAAGTTTGTCAACTTCATTGATCTTTTTAAAGAGCTAGCTTTTTGTTTCATTGATGTCTTTTATTGTTTTTCTGTTTTCTAATTTATTAATTTCTGTCCTTTATTATAGCCTTCCTTATACTTGTATTTGTTTTATTTTTCTCTCTCTAGGTTCTTGATTATTGACTTGAAATGTTTTCTCTTTCTAACATATGTATTTAATACTATACATTTCCCTCTTAGCATTTCTTTAGCTGTCCCACAAATTTCAGTATTTTGTTCATTTTACTGATAATTAAAAAGTTTGAGACAGATGACTTACCTAGAATCCTATAGCAGATGAGGGACTTTAGCTTCTCTCTTTTCAAGTCCAGAGCCTTGTCCATTAAATCATGGATACTTCTTGTGAAGATGTTATTCATATCTTTTCTCCCCTGGGTTAGGTCTCGAAGCAGTTTAGTTCAATTTCTACTGAGGAGTGTGACATCTGAGTTATAATCCTTCTGTGAAAAGAGCTGTATCAGGTAGCACCTGTAGCTGCTTTGGGGGCAGCTAGTTATATCCAGCACTATAACTTGTCTGCTAGTATAGTACTTCCCAAATTTTGCTGTGTGTTAGAATCATCTAGATATTTCTTAAATCTTCTTGCCTGCATTACAGCCCATCTCAATTAAATCAGAATGTCTAGAGGTGGGAACCAGGCATGGATAGTGTTTTTAGAGATCCCTGGGTGATTTTACTTTGCAGCAAAGTTTGGGAACTGCTGTTCCACTGTGTTGAAGAAAGTGTATAATTAACATTGCGGCTGCAAGAGCTTAGAGATTTTTTTCTTTTAAAAGCTGTAACTCTCTTCTGCTTTAGTTCCCGATTATAGAATCACCTAAAACAAAAAACAGAAGAGAATTTCCTCTTCTCCATTGATCAAAACTAAAATTTTTGGTTCCCTGAATTCTGTCCTTTCAGCCATAAGCTAGAGGTTGGCAAACTTTTCTGTAAAGGACCAATTAGTAAATATTTTGTGCACACAAAATAAGGTTCTGTGTTTGGGGACAAGTGGTGCAGTATTACCTAACTCCTTTTCCTAGTTTTTCAGAGTCATACAGTCTCTGTTACAACTACTCAACTCTGCTTTCATACATCCTATTACAGTTTGGCAATATCTTAATAGGATATATATCGTTTAAGAATAGTGGAATTTCATTTATAAAATTACCGTTACAGTATTAATATAATTTTATTGTAATTATCAATAAGGCAACTAATTTGAAGATTATTTCTACAGAACAATGCAATAGATCCCAGTGTTTTTGGGAAATTACAAGACGTCTTTTTCCAAATTGTACTTTCAAGATTATGATTAACAGAACAGAACAACTTGTAATAATTAGGAGTATTCACACAATCTTCATTTTGCACATGAAAACAAGATGTCTTGTGAATGTGTTCAATTTAACAAACTATCAAATGAGAGTCTGAACTAGATTGTGGCATAGAAAAAAGTCACTCTTTGTAGCTGCAGGACAGAAGGGCATCATCTCCATCTCTTTCTTAGACTCCATTATATTGATTATGGAGATTTGCATTTCCAAGCAGGATTAGGAATATATTATTTGTCTTTAACATGCAGATCAGGTCTGCAGATCTCCATTTTCCCAGCAGAATTAGAGAAAGCGATAAATAGAATTGTGTTTAATACTGGTGGAATAACGTTATAGTGCATATAGCATTTATCTTTCATATCTACATTAAGCGTTTCTTTTTACACTTTTAAAAATAACCTCATAACCTGAGTCAGCATTTAGTATTAAGCTACTAAAGTATACTGAAATGATCATAGAAAAGATAAGCTCTAAAATGGATTTGTTATATTTTCTTTAGGGTTTGATAGCATGTTGTTTATCTTTATGTGCAGGAGGCAGATGCTGAGCCCTTTCTGTGACACACTCAGAAGTAATCCATTACAGTTAACTTGCAGACAGGACCAGAGAGCAGTTGCAGTGTGTAATTTGCAGAAGTTTTCAAAACCTTTACCTCAAGAGTACCAGGTAACACTTGTTTTGGGCACAATTTTATAAATCAACTCAACTTTTTAAAAAGAAATCTCCATTTTGAATTAGAAGAGTGACTTAAGTTTTCAACTTATAAAAGGCCCCATTTGTTTTCTATGTCAAAAAAAAGAATCTTAAAGTTCTTTAAAATCAATGTGCTAATTAATAACAATTAATATCTAGCAAAGCCTTATAGTAATGCCAAAAGGCATTTAGAATATTTATCAAATCTATTTTTAAGTAGTTTGTATTTTTCCTACTTGTTTCCAAAGTCTTCGTGTTTGGTTTTCTCTAATTTACACATAAGGACAAAGTTCTTCAAAGAAAATTACTGAGGTACTCTAATCCAATTAAAAGTCTTTAGAAAAGGTTTAACATGTGGGATCTAAAAAGCGAGGGAGGGGCATCTGTGTGTCTCAGTCAGTTAACCATCTGACTCTTGATTTTAGTGCAGGTTATGATCTCAGAGTCATGAGATCCAGCCCAGCATCGGGCTTCACGCTGGGCATGGAGCCTGCTTAAAAGTGTCTCTCTCTCTGGCGCCTGCGTGGCTCAGATGGTTAATTAAGCATCTGCCTTCAACTCAGGTCATGATCCCAGGGTCCTAGGATGGAGTCCCACATCTGGCTCCCTGCTTAGTAGAGAGGCTGCTTCTCCCTCTCTCACTGCCTGTCACTCCCCCTGCTTGTGCTCTCTCTCTCTCTCTCTCTGTCAAATAAATAAAATCTTTAAAAAAAGTCTCTCTCTCCCTCTCCATATGCCCCTCATCTCTCTAAAAAAAAAAGGTCTGAATATTCAGTCTGAATCTGATTTGGACCTTTAAGTTCATTGTTGCAGTGGCCATCTCTAAAATGCCTCAGTTCTGCCTAACATTTACAAAAGATTTTTTTTTTTTTAAGATTATTTATTTATTTATTTGACAGAGAGGGAGATCACAAATAGGCAGAGAGAGGGGGGGAAGCAGGCTTCTTGCCGAGCAGAAAGCCCGATGCGGGGCTCGATCCTAGGACCCTGAGATCATGACCTGAGCCGAAGGCAGGGGCTTAACCCACTGAGCCACCCAGGCGCCGCTACAAAAGATTCTTTAGTTAGAAGTGGTGTCTCATTTAAAATGATTGCTGCTAAATATAGAGCTTCCTGCATATGTTTGTTACCTCACTGAATGCTTCAGATACCATAAGATGGCAACTATATTTCTAGGCATAGTAATATAACTCAGGGAGTTTGTGTAATTGTGAAATCTTTAAATTTTATCTGGTGCCTTATTCCTTTGGTATTCAAAGTATTTTTTTTTTAAGATTTTATTTATTTATTTGAGAGAGAGTATGTGTGCATTAGCGGGGGCGGGGGGAGGGAGAGAAGGGAGAGGGAGTGGGAGCAGGGGAGAGGGAAAAGGATAGGGGCAGGAAGGAGGCAGAGGGAGAAGAAGAAGCAGACCCCTCCTGTGCAGGACCCCAAGATCACAAACCTGAAGGTAGATGCTTAACCAACTGAGCCACTCAGGTGCCCTTCAAAGTATTTTACATATATATTCTCATTCATGCTATCACAGTTTTTTTTCAAGTTTGTCAAAACAATACATAAATTAAGTCTTCTAAAAACACGAAGTACATTATATTTAAAATATCTTAATTCTCTGGATTAGTTTTGTTGTCAACTCTTAAAACTTTTCCTATTCATCTTTTTAAAACATTAGTCAAATTTGTCATCTAGTAAGAAACTTAGACTAATATACTTAACTTGCTTATTTCTAAAACTACAACAACCTTGAAATACCCCTCAGGTAGTATATTACTGTCTTTATATTCTATTATATATGAAGAAAAGTACAGTGATATCTTTTTTTATATTATGCGGCATTAGAGGGTTGCTATAAATTGCCTGTGGACTTTGTTCTGATTATACAGAATGTTTCTTACTTTCTTGTCTTCCTAATAAATTGTTTTTGTAGTACTTCGATGAACTAAGTGGAATACCTACGGAAGATTTACCTTATTATGGTGGTTCAGTAGAAATTGCTGACTACTGCCCTTTCAGTCAGGAATTCAGTTGGCATTTAAGTGGTGAATATCAGCGCAGCTCAGATTGTAGAATATTGGAAAATCAACCAGGTTAGTAGTCTAGTGAAATGATATGTTGTATATATATTCAAATTACATATTAGCAATATAAAATAAGGATTAAGGGCACAGACCCAGGAGCCAGAATATCTGATTTTGTATTATGGTTCCACTGGTATCCATTTGTTAGAAGCAACTTAACTTCTCTGTGCCTCAGTTTCTTCCTCTGTACCAATGGGATAATAATACCTATTTTATAGAGTACTTGTGAGAACTAAATGAATTTACATGATAAATGCTTAGAAGTATGACACATAACAAGTATTTAGTTATTTAGATACATTTGCAGATGTGTGCACTCTACTTTTTTGTTGTACTTTACATCTGCATGACACTTTTCATTTGCAAAGCACTTTCATTTTTATCATTTCATTTTATTCTTCTAAAAACCTGTTGAGAAACACAGAGAAGATATTATTGAATGTCACAGGTGAACAAAGAGACACTAAGTAATGCAATTAATTGGTACCAGTGTAAGCTCCTCCAGTGCAGAGCTCTTTTTATTAAATCATATTAGGTATCCCATTTGTTTTCTCTTCTGAGAGGTGTGCATTTTATGTAATTTAGAAGTAACATGTCATTCTCCAGATAACAGAATAATACTCTTGTCCGATGGCTAGTAAGATATTTTGCCAATTGGGTATTTACTTGTAAACAAAATGTTATCACATCTGATATGTTCATAAAAAGCAATAGGTATTTTTTCACTCTGTGGTTGTCAAAATTTCTAACCTGGTCCTTTTTTCTTTTTTTAACTTAAATTCAATTAATTAAAATATAATGTATTATTTTTTACAGACTCTGTTATTTACATTTTAAATTTCCAAAATGGTTTTCCCTTTTATTTTTAAACCTGGTAGATTTAATTGGATTTATACAGTCATTTTTTCAACACTCACCTATTTAATAAATGTCTAAAAATTTGTGATTATTCAGCAGTTCCATGTTAAAGCCGAGAAATGCAGAGATCTGTCAATTATGGGTTTGCCAACAATATGGTATCACACTTTATTGTTTTAGAGCTGGAGTTCACAAATGTTTATTGTAAAGAGAAAGATAGTAATTTTTTTTTTAAGAAAAATAGTAAATATTCTAAACTTCGTGGGTCATGAAGTCTTTATTGCAATTACTGAACTCTGCTGTTACAGTGTGAAAGCAGATATAGACAATATGTAAATTAATGACAGTGTTCCAATAAAACTTTACTTATAAAAACCTTCAGGTACCTTTCAGGATTGGCCTGAGGGCTATAGTAAGTTTTATTCTGTTTTATATTTTCTTTCTTAGCTTATGTAATTAAGATTTTTCAAAACTGACATAGAATACCTATCTTTAAGAACTCTGCTTTCAAAAGATGAAAGTTGTATTAAGCGTAAAGAGAAAAAAATATTACTAGGGCTTAAGAGCCTCATTCCTTTGTCTATTAGCTATTTAGAGATCATTTAATCCTAAACCTCTGCATGTGCTCAGACTGAGACTGGATCAGCATGTTATGTGTGGACCTCCAGGAGATAGCATACGATTAAAATACAAGAAAACTGTAAAAACTTTTTGCAGCACCACAAAAAAGCCTTCATTAGATAAATCAATTGGCTTCATCTGGGAAGTGACTCCTATTTAGACTACCAGTAAAGATGATTCTTCATGCCATTTCCTCTCTATATCTAATTTAGATACTTTAAGCCCAGTTTTATCTCCTGTTTTCAATATAATAATTTCCTCCCACTAAGTCCTTTATTGAGAACCCAATTTGATTTTGGAGCCCGTTTCTCTTGATTTTTTTAATTGAAAACTTCCATTAAACATGTTCAATACTTAAAGCAACTTTTAACCATAAGAATGGAATGCTTCAGCTTCTTCTTTGAGCCAAAAGTCAATTTTTAACAGAAATTATTTGGTTTGCTTCAGATCTTTTTAAAAACTATGGTGCTGAAAAGTATGGACCTCATTCGGTTTGTTTAATTCAGAAATCAGCATTTGTCATGGAAAAGTGTGAGAGGAAGCTGAGTTACCCAGACTGGGGAAGTGGATGTTATCAGGTAAATTATATGATTGTTAATAATTATTATCAAATATTATATAATTTTATCTTGTTATCAGTGGTTTTATATTTTAAAATACATTTTATATTTTTATATAATATACTGATTAATACTTTTATTTATTTATGTAAATACTAGTTTGGATGCTTATGTTTTATAAAAATATTGTCATTTCTTTGAGAGAAATTACCTTTTTCCATTTGTTTACAAAAACATATAATTGTTATATATCAGCAAGTTTTATGGTAATTTTATTTTGGACATATATCCCAAGGAAATAATGGAATATATGTAATTTTGTTTTTTGAACAAATATTACTTTGTAATGGAAAAATTTGCAATATTATTTCATAAGATCTGAGGAAAGTGTGGAGTTAAGAATTAATAAATCAACTACAGATTAATAATAGGTTTTCTCCTTTGTAATTAGAAATCCAAAGGTAGCAAACTACTTTTTTCTTAATTGTCTCATTTGCACATCTGATTTTAAATGACTGCATCACCTTATTAGAAACTTACTAAGAGGGACACCTGGGTGGCTCAGTCGGTTAAGCATCTGCCTTCAGGTCAGGTCATAATCCTAGGGTCCAGGGATCGAGTCCACACACTGGGCTCCTTGCTCAGCTGGGAAGCCTGCTTCTCCCTCTGCCTGCTGCTCCCTCTGCTTGTACACTCTCTCTCTCTGTCAAATAAATAAAACCTTTAAGAAAAAAACTTACTAAGATACAGGCATTCTGTAACTTAGGAGCATCCAACTTAAAGAGTATTATGTACTCTGCTAATGAGTATCAGGGAGGAAAGTGTGATCCTGAGAATTGAAAAATAAGAATTCTTTGTACCATTTCAGCTGCAAAATCTAAATGGACTTTTGTAGCTGGTAATTTCACTGTTACTTTTTTTTTTTTAAAGATTTTATTTATTTATTTGTCAGAGAGAGAGAGAGAGAGAACACAAGCAGGCAGAGAGGCAGGCAGAGGCAGAAGCAGGCTCCCCACTGAGCAAGGAGCCCGATGTGAGACTCAATCCCAGGACCCTGGGATCACGACCTGAGCCGAAGGCAGTTGCTTAACCAACTGAGCTACACAGGCGTCCCTTCACTGTTACTTTTAAAGTTACTTACAGGGGTGCCTGGGTGGCTCAGTCATTAAGCGTCTGCCTTCAGCTCAGGTCATGATCCCAGGGTCCTAGGATCGAGCCCCACATCAGGCTCCCTGCTCAGTGGAAGCCTGCTTCTCCCTCTTCCATTCCCTCCGCTTGTGTTCCCTCTCTCACTGTGCTTCTCTCTGTCAAATAAATAAAATCTTAAAGGAAAAAAAAAAGTTACTTCTAAAATTAACCTTTTTTTTTTTTAAGATTTTATTTATTTATTTGACAGAGAGAGAAAGAGAGATCACAAGTAGGCAGAGAGGCAGGCAGAGAGAGAGGGGGAAGCAGGCTCCCCGCCGAGCAGAGAGCCCGATGTGGGGCTCGATCCCAGGACCCTGAGATCATGACCTGAGCTGAAGGCAGAGGCTTTAACCCACTGAGCCACCCAGGCGCCCCAGTAGTTACTATTCTTTATGGTTGTAAGA
>JAQQSY010006799.1:0-10836 GCA_028646535.1 Procyon lotor
GGAAAGGGAAGAAATCAGCCCTGCTGGGGGCTGGAGATAGAAGCAGGCTAGGGTAGGAGGGAGGGAAGCCCAGAAAGGGGAACCAGGATCAGGAGGAGGGGTCGGGTCTCTCCTTCCTGCCTCCTGATTTAACCTTGCAGATCTCTGTTCGCCAGGAGTCCCGAGAAGAGAGACAATTCCATCAGTTAGATTCTACTTCTCACAGCTGCCAAGTGGAAGGGAACTCTCAGAAATCTGAATTAAACCAAAACATGATTTTCCTGTGAGCCACCCTCCTGCCATCAAGATACATGAGAAAGGACAGGTAAGCTGGGGACTGGGCGCTGTACCACCATGCCCTCCCCGTCCTTCCCAGCACCCCTACGTGGGAAAGGAGATGGGCTGTCATCCCCAAGACACTCTGCTTCTTCCTGAACATTCCTCAAGGGTTTATAGTCCTTCACTCCCTTACTAAGAACAATAACATATATAGGCATACTGGATCACACAGTGTCTTACAAATATGTGTCGAGTCAGTCAACCCCACCACTTAGATACGAAAACTAGATCACAGACAGCTTCTACCGCACAGCATTTTGGTGGAAATGTACAATATTTTAGATCTTTGGCCTCAAAGTGTTAGAGACAGAACGTGCTTTGCCTTCCTTGCATTGGCAGCGATCAGAATTAAATGTCCTCTCCATCCTTCCTTTATCTCCCAAACCCTAGGTATTAAATGAGATTAATATATATTAATGTCATATAGGGTAGATACTTAATGTGTATTTAATGTGAGTCATGAATAAAAAATTTTTGGTCCACCTCGGAGAGCTCTGCATTTTAACCGTATTTCTCCAGTGGAGAGCAGTGATTTCCTCCTCCTGGGAGAGGTTATGGGGGTTCCCGAAACCTCTGTGGGCCGGCAGGGGCCAAGGCCTGTTTCTGGGGCCTTATAGGGTTGGGGAGCTCCCTCCAGGGCTGCAGCTGGGGTCTCCAGAGATCACATTGGAAGTGGAAGACTTTCAGCAGCTGTGGACCCTCGTCCTATGCAGGGAGAGCAAAGCTCGCCCAGGGAGACTCCACACAGACCTGAGGGGCTCGGGGGCCTCCCAGCTGTGAAGGGTGCTGTGTCTTTAGCAGAGAGAGTGCATTTGCTTCCCTTCGTGGACAAAGGTGCCGAGAGGGCTGAAATTCTCACTGGTTTGCCCGGAGAGGCTCTGTCCACAGCTGCGAACCGGGCTTCGGATCTCTGTCCAGGACGCGATTCTAAAGAAGGCTGAGACTGTCCCCCAGCTCTGTGTCAGGTTCTCAGGACTGTGGTAGACAGTAACGGAGGGGAGGGCTGTCGAGGAGGAAGACCCTTCCTGGGGGCAGGGGGGCGTCTGCTCCGCCAGGCAACCATCACTTGCTGGAGCTGGGCTGGAGGTGCCCCGGAGCGAGGCGCGGAGCCCTCCCACTTTTCCTGGCCTGAGTCGCTCCTGAAGATCCTTTGTTTTCCTTGTTCCCTGATGTTCCCAAGCCAACCTACACACACAGGATGGTGGTGTGGTGGACGTGTGACCTCTGTGCCTGCACGCAAGGTCATCACCCCCAGGGATGTGCCCAGGCGCGTCTCTCTGAGAGTTCCGCTATGTTCCAGATTTGTGTCCGATGTGCGCTGATGACGAACAGAGCCGGGCATCCCAGACCTCCAGGGATCAGAGCACTGCTTCCCAAGGGGCAGGGCTACCCCTCACATTCCAGGAGCCCCGAAAGAACTGAATTCTGGCAAGCTCCAGGTAGTGTGTGTTCCCCAACTGAACCCATAGTCATGCTGCTGGGTTAGAGGAAAAAAAAAACAGTTTTCATATATTTTCAAGATCAAAATAAATGGCTTAAATGAATCACCCTCTTATCCATCTGACAACAGGGTTATTTACTTTGGATTTTGTACCAGATTTCAAAGATGATTCTTTTGATTTTTCCATCCGTGATCTTCTCCATCCTATCTTGGCTGTTACTGAGAATAACCTTATTCCTGATAAGATTGACTCATTAATTATGGCGACACGGATGGCCTTACAGGTCCCTGAGCCCGAGGAAGCATTAAATGGCTTCTTCTTGGCTCTGGCCCCTGACCTCCCATTTCTCAGACCATTTTCCTTAGAAGATGTAAGTGTAAATTCTTTCTCTGCCCCTTGGAGATGTAAATCCTTTTAAAAGCTGCCTGCCAGTTGTAAACCCAGAACTGCCTTTCTCAAGGATGTGGGCGCCATCCCTTTGAAATGTAACCATCCAGGGAGGTGGTGCCCAGTCTCCTGCCCTGTGGGGTGGAAGCCTGACTTTGGTGGATGCCTTGCTCCCGGTCATAAAGCTACCTCCCCTTGAGAAGGGACAGGAGGCTTGCTTTTCCTTTGGGGAAGGCTAATTAGCACACAGAGGTGTTCTGTGCTCCCTTCCCCCATCCTGGCCCCTGAAAAACAAAACAAAACACAAAAAAACCGCCCTAAGCCTTTGTTTCAGCAGAAGTGAGTTCAGACTTATTTTTTTCTCCCTGCTCTTGTAATAGCCTGGAGCACAGTCTTCTTTTTCTGTTTAATTTGGTCTGGGGCAATTTTTGCTTTGACAATGGTGGGCACACACACACAAAAAATCTAGAAGGCAATGAAGGTCTAAAGATAAAGGAAACGGTGTCCAGGAGAGGATGAGAGTCAAGAAGCTTGGATGAAACGACCATGGCTCTCCCTAGGGTCCCACGGATTTGAATGTCTTTAAGGTTTTTTCCAGATCCTGGTATTCTATATGTTCCCAGACAAGGAGGCCCTAGGATTTTGTGGCTTTTAAACACAATGCCCCGTGTTTTCGTTTTTTTGTTTTTTGTTATTTTGTTTTTTTGTTTTTAGGGTGGCTTCTTATAAATTACAACGTTGTAGCAGTTTCTGGGTTGCTTTAAATATTTTAACAAAAGCCCCATTCCATTGTGTGTCTGCCTCGCAGCCCCCTAAGCCAAAGGTACAAGTTTTCAGGCTAAGAGACTGCATCGGACATACAATTGTAGGTAGGGGTGAGGAAGAGATAACTAAACACTGATGGGATCCTGCCAGGGCTGGAGAGAGGAGAGTGCGAGACAACCACTCAGCGCGGCCATGCTTGTGCTGTGCTCAAAGTGAATGGAACGCGTTGGTGGCCCATCAGAGTGCATATACGTTCACCGAGGCCCATCCACTGTGGCCCGGGGCCTCCCTCAGCCTCATCAGGAGTCCAGAGGCTTCGACATGTTGAGTTTTGAAAGGCCTGTGGCCTTGACACTCTCATTTCACCGGCTTGGCAGAGCGAAGGGTCCTAGACCACGGCTTCCAGCTCAACCTGTCCTGGGGCCATTGCTTATTCCCCACACCCTAGCTCACCTTCCTGATTCTAATCCGCTGTTAGTTGTCTTTCATTCTGGCAACTCAACCAGCTCAAAACCTGGGAGTCATTCACCACGTCTGTGAGTTAGAAAGTCCTGCAGGTTTCACCTCCATGGTTCTAGAATCCACCCCACTCTCTCTACTGCCCCGTGGTACTTTAGGTCCTCATCATCTGCTGCCCGGACCAGTGTAAGAGGCTCCCACTAGGTCACCCATCTGTGCTGCTTATCCATTCCTTCCCCACTGCCCAGCTGCAAGAACAGTAGTTTTCCAACAACCCCAACCCCGACTAAAACCCTTCAGTGGCTCCCCAGGGAGTGCAGAGTAATGTCCAGGCTCCTTAACCAGGCACGTGTGACCCTGTGTGATGGTCTCTCTCTCCTCCCTCCAGCTCTGCCACAGGCCATTTCGAACACCACTGACCTGGGTCTCACTTCCTAGAGCAGGACTTCCCGCTCACTCTCACGTTTCATCAGTCTCTGCCTCGCATAGTACCAGCCCGCACTCTGAACTGCTCCTCTTCCCAATAATTTTACACCCCCTTTGGCCCTTGGATTGGGTACAAATAAATGATCCACAGTAACTGAATGAGTCACTTCCTCCTCCCCATCCCCGGGACAGGGCTCCTAGGGCTCAGGGATCCTTTAGCAACCCCTCGAAGGACTAAGCGCCCGGGGGGCACCACTCTACCTCCCTCAGCTCCCTCTGGCTTCCGGTTAGGGCCACATACGCCTGCTTACTGTTTTGCCCTGCCCGATTGTGCTTTGTTCACTTCCCTTCTCCTGAGAGGACCCCTTCAGTACCCCACATGGACAGCGCTGCCTGGGTGACTCAACTGGATAGGCATCCGACTCTTGGTTTTGGCTCAGGTTGTGATCTCAGGGTCATGAGGTCAAGCTCCACATCAGGCTCCACGCTCAGCAGAGTCTGCTTGGGATTCTGTCTTCCTCTTCCCCTGACCCCCCGCTCATGCTCTCTCTCTCTCTCTCAAATAAACAAATAAATCTTTAAAACAAATACATTGAATGGAGATGAATCCTTGTCTTCAGCTTCTAGGGCACTTATAGGACAATGAAAGTTGGCCCCTACCCTAAAGAATGAATAGGTCAGTAATATCTGAATACTAATGAATAGTTTACTAATGGGATCAAGCTGTGAGATGCAGCATTTGAGGTGGGCAGGGATGGGTTCCGTGGGTGGGAATTTCAATAGAAATATTATTGGGTCCTGTCATTCCTTCCCCTTAGGATGCTCCCTTGCCCTTTCAGCTTGCTTCCCCATTAGAATCTAGGCTACAAAGATGTGGGACTCAATTCAAAAACACTTTAAAAATGTATGAACTCTCACAATTATCAAATGGTAAATCTTTGATTATTTGCAGGTTAATTGGAAATAGCAGCAAAACTATTTTTATCTAATGCAATGGCACCAGTGTATTTTCTGTGATCTGCTCTTCCTTTGAACGAGGCATTCGGCAAAAACCGATTAAAATTCAAGAGGTTGGCCAGGGAGGTCTACATTTCAAATTATATTGATGCTTGCCTTAGACTCGTTTGCTATTTTTCCCATTATTTCTTCAGGATGCATTAGGCATTGCCTCAGTTTAGGTTATGGTTAAATAGATTTCTATTTTCCTTCTTTAATGCATTTAACCTAACTTGAATTTTCTGGTTCTATCAAAGTCTTACCTCACCCCTGATGCTAAATCTCTAATGGGATTTGAATAATGGACTGGAATTTTTCCTCTGAAAACGGATTGGATCTCAAATTCATGGATGTGTATTTATCCTTACTCTTGTCTGAAATGCCTGGTTATATGCCACCAGAAAAAATGCCATTACTATTAAAAGAAATAGAAGAAAGAAGAAAAGTCTTTCATTTTAAGGGTTGTATAAGGGAATCTTCTTCAAACTATAGACTTGAAAAATTAAAACTGAAAGATTCAAGTATTAAAATAGATCTAATTTATCTGGTTTAATCCCCACTCATTCTGAGTTAAAAAAAGAAAGTAATCAACATAATACAAATAAATGAGGCAGGGTACATTTGATTGTTCTAAAAGCAATACACACTAATTATGAAGAATTCTTTACACAAAATACACAGAAAAAATGAAAAGTAAATTATCACCTACAATTCTTTCTTCTAGAGATAGCCATTGGTTTATTTTCTTATAATCTATGCTTTCCCTATGTACCATTTCAAAGCATAACTGTAATTAAGAATATAGAGAGCGTTACATTAATTTTTCATATAAGTTTTTTTAAAAAGTGTTTTTCCTTTCATCCAATGTTGCAACTTTAAGAATTCTTTTTTCGAACTAAAAATATCATATGTTGGGTGACATCAAGGAGAATGGCAAAGTAGGGCGCTCAGAAAATTGGTGCCTCTCCTGAAACACCTATAAGCTGACAAACAATCCTCCAATTCATATTAAATCACAAGAAGCCTAGAATAGCCAAACAATCTTGAAAAAGTTGCAGAACACACACTTCCTGATTTCAAAACTTGCTATAAAGCTATGGCAATTAAAATGGAGTGGTCCTGGCATAAGGACAGGTATATAGACTGGTGGGATAGAGTAGAGATTCCAGAAATAAATGCATCCACCTATGGCCAAATGATGTGCGACAGATCATCACCAAGATTGTGAAACAGAGAAAGAATGGTCTCTTTAACAAATGCTGCTGGGATAACTAGACAGCCACACACACACACACACACACACACACACAAACACACACAAAACCTCGACAGCCCTCCCAAAAGCACCAGCAATGAAAGAAACAGATGACTTAGGCTTTATCAAAGTTGAAGACCATTGTGCATCAAACAAGGTTATCAAGAAAATGAAAAAACAGCCTAATCACATATCTGATAAGAGTTTTGTATCCAGAATATATAAAGAACTCTTACAACTCAATAACAAAAAGACAATCCAATTTAAAAGTAGGCAAAAGGGGGCACCTGGGTGGATCAGCTGTTAAGTGTCTGCCTTTGGCTCAGGTTATGATCCCAGGGTCCTGGGATTGAGCCCTGCATCGGGCTCCCTGCTCAGCAGGAGGCCTGCTTTTCCCTCTCCCACTTCCCCTGCTTGTGTTCCCTCTCTCACTGTGTCTCTCTCTGTCATGTAAATAAACAAAGTCTTTAAAAAATAAAAATAAAAAAATAAGAGTAGGCAAAGGACTTCATGAGACATTTCTCCAAAGAACTACAAATGACCAATAAACATATGAAAAAATGCTCAACAGTATTAGACATTAGGGAAATGCAAATAAAACCCCATTGAGTTACTACCTCACACCCACTTGAACTATTATAATAAAAAATATGAAATATCAAGTGTTGGCAAGGGTGTGAAGAAATTGGAACCCTTGGATGTTCATGTTGGGAATCTAACACAATTCAGCCACCACGAAAAACAGGTTGGCTGTTCCTCATAAAGTTAAACATAGAATTCTCATATAACACAGCAATTCCACTGTAGTTCTGGACCCAAAAGATTTGAAAGCAAGTGCTGAAATAACGTAGATGCATGCTCACAGCAGCAAGGACCCAAAAGGCAGAAGTAGCTGAAGCGTTCATCAATGGAAAAGGGATAAACAAATTGTGGTATATAGATGCAATGGAATATTAATCCACAAAAAGAATCAAAGCTCTGATACATGCTACCATGTGGATGAATCTTGAAACATAAATCTAAGCTAAAGAAGCCAGACACAAGAGATCACATATTTCATGAGTCCATTTATCTGAAATATCCAGAATAGATAAATTCATAGAGACAGAAAGTAGTTTACTCACTGCCAAGAGTGGGGGAGATAGGGAAGGGGAAAGTCTTTGGGGGTATACAGAGGTGGTGGGTGCACAACATTGTGAATGTACTAAATGTCTCTTAGTCGTTTCCTATAAAATGGTTTTCATTTCTGTGTCATGTGAATTTCACTTCGATAAAAAAAGGAAAGCTATATGTTGTGTGTATTAATAGTTTGTTCCGTTGTATTACTGAGAAGTATTCCATTGTATGGATGGAATCATAGTGTTAGGTAATAGATCAGGGGTTCATGCTGGGAGAAAGGAGTGAGTATAAAGAGGTAGGATGGGGGAGTTGTTTTGATGGTTCCGGATGCTCGTGGGGCTCATCCATGCCATAAAATGTCATAGAACTAAACAAGGAAAAAAACAAATGAGTGCACCCCCAAACTGGTCATTTAGTTAGCAGTAACGTAACAGTGCCAACATCCTGGCTTTGATAGTTCTGGCTACACGATCATGTGACATCCCTTGTCCATACGCTCCATGCCCACCCAGGCACGGCAGGTCCGTGAGCTGTTCTGTAAGATGCATGTCTCCCTTCTACAGGTGTCAAGGTTTTGCTCCTGAGCTCTAGGAATTGAGGTGCTGGTTCTCCTGCTGGAGTTGCCATAAACTCCACCCAGAGTCAATCTTTTTGCACCATAGTTAGCTCTAATGACAGTCTCCTGGGTCCTCTGGCCAGAGTGTCAGGGAGGCTCGTACCACATCCTGGATCTCCTGACAGCCTGAGTCTCGTCTGGTGTATGGGCCTGAGCAGTTGTCCCAAGAGTGGAACGTGCTGCCTGCAGGACCCACATCATGGTGCTGCCATCTTCATGGTGATAAGATACACATTAATTTATTCTTAATTGCGAGGGCAAGTCTGAGATCCCCAAGCATTTCAGCAATATGGTCAGCCCTTTAATCTTTACCTCTGAACTCTGGACCGTATTATCAAGGCCTCGAGTGAACTTGCCACTTCTGTCCCAGGTGACGTGATGTTCAATATATGGTTGCACGTGATGTTCTGCAGAATATCCAGAGGGTTCTCTTTGAGCGAATATCTGGTGGTTCTCTTTGAGCAGCAAGGTTCATGGCACTGTGAAGACAGACCATAAATGTATTCTCCAAGGGACTGAGACTTCCTTTTTCAATAGGGCTGGAACAGAATGCATTGCCCACAATGGGCACAGAAACTTCAAGTATAGCCATGACTCAGGTGATCTGGGTATGGGGTCCAGTTGGTAACTTACACGGGAAACGTTGGGGAGTCCCACCACTGAAGTCCTTTTGTTTTTGAGGGCAGAGCTAATCTCTACATTCCCTCTGAGATGCAGTATTATTTGTAATTTACTAAGCTGGCAGGGAGGTGAGACACAATTTCAAAGGCTTCCCCTTGGCCATTTCCACTTCTCATTTCACAGGCCAAGAACTAACAAAAGGGTTCTGCCAGCTACAATGTGCATTTATTTCAGTTACACACTCAGCGACCAGGAGATATTCTCTAGTATGTCCCTGGACCCGAAGATGGCTCAATATACCATTCTGGCCTCAGAATGCCATTTGTCGTCTGTGCCCCTACACGCGCCACCAGGCATTGGTGGGGGCGGGGGTGATGGGGACATATCTATCCTTGGGACCCTCTGTCCAACAGTTCTCAAAATATGTAGTATTCTCTTTCCCTCGGGGTGAAATGAATGAATGACCATAATCCCCGCTGGGGAAAGCCTGGGTAAGTCATTATTATATCTAGTTTTTATGGTGTTCGAGATCCTTTTGCCTAGCTCTGGGTCTGAAAAATGAGCAAAATCTAGAAACGGGGCCATGGATCATGTTTTTTTTTTTACTAGGCTTGCTTCTTTCAGCCTTTTGGTCATTTATCCTTGAGTTCTGGGCTGATAAACCCTTGTTGGCTGCTGATCGATCTTGATCCGACCTATACTGTGTTCTAGTAACTATATCCATTCAGAGACTCTGACTGCCTCTTTGATCTTGCTACTCATTCAATGATTGTCCCACTCTGCCTCTGATGGTTATGCATTGCCATCTTGTTTTTATTATTTGGGGATCCCATCATCCTCATGAGTAATAGTGAGTCTGATTTTGTAACGTATCTTCTACCATCAGCTCTGACAGAGGATGACCACCACTGAGCTTCTCCATGGTGCTGGTGTCCTTCTCATCACTGCACAGTTTACTGCCTTTATGGTTATATATCCACGTAAAATACCAACTTCTCTGAGTCTTTGATCCCTTCCTCCGCCATGTGCCATGGAAGTTCTGGCTTTGATGCTTAAGTTGGTGCTTTATCAGGGACTTACTAGCATGTCCACACCCACTCTTTGAGGTGCTGTCAGGATGCTGAGCTCTGTGTCACGGTAGCATTCTCTCATATAAATAAACGTTCATTGTCCAGACCTGTATTCTGGGCCTTGACTCAGCATCCTCAGGATCCTGACCTGTACCCGCTCTGCCGGCACGTGCCAGCACCTGCTCACTAATTACTACGCTTAACTCAGGATATAGTCCTGTGCTCCTTTGGCAGAACTGGAACTTTTCCAGCCAGGTTATATTTTGATTAATCCTTTGTTATTGGTCGAGTGACCAGCAGGGAGAGTGTGTATCAGTCCTGGTAATGGGAAGGAATGGAGGGGTATCATTTTGTAAGGTAAAATCTTCCACATCATTTTTAAGCAAATACAGAACACTATACCTAACTGGGAGGATTTGGCTCCTTCTAGAGACCCACAGAGTCCAGAATTCAAGGTTTTCCCATTGCACACTCCCAGATTTCCCTATCCTGAGCCTCAGGGTCCCCCTTCTTGATCATGGCCTTGACCTTGGCAGAACATTCCTTCTAGAGTTGAAAATTAACCTTCTCGGGAGCTCTATTTATCTTATAAGCAGGTTCTGGACTTGATACACAGATTTGTTTTGTGCCCTATGGCTCATCAGAAGATGAAAGCCTTTTTATATACTGCTAAAGAAGTCCTCTGGTTTTCACACGGAGCCTCTAATTGATGATTAATGACCCTTAGCCACTTTAGTTTTTCTCCTACTCATCTATCATCTAATTCCATGATCTTTGCAATTGCTCTTTCCCCAATACTTCTCTAATAACTGAGAAGCTGCATGTTGTGCCAGCCAGTACATTTCCTTCCTCTGGTATCCTGTCCTCTTTCACCGCTGATGAAGGTTCTAGCAATCGCATCACTACTGCAGACCGGGGTCTCACTATGCTCTACCCACCATCACTATCGTTCTTAGTGTCAGCCCACCAGAAGATGATCCCAAATTCTACTTTGGAGTCTATTTCTTCAGACCACTGCAGGTATTAGATGTCATAGATCAGGTAATCCATGAAACAGATCATGAGACATTTTTATGAAAGAAATCTACTGGGTCATGCCCTTGAGATCAACACCCACAGGGGAGTGATGGATGCAGGAAAGGTAGGAGCACAAGCTGAACAGTGATCTACTTACAAAAGGGCCTCTGCAGGTTCTATAAGATAAGATTGTTCCTCAAGGTTGCCCTCAAGGAAGGATAGGAAGTCAAATGCCATCAGATGTGGGTTGTCCCCAGAAAGAGCCATGACCTTAGTTGAGAAGACTGTCTTCATCTGAGAAAAATTTCCAGAGAGGGGTGCCTGGGTGGCTCAGTGGGTTAAAGC
>JAQQSY010006800.1:0-10835 GCA_028646535.1 Procyon lotor
AGGGAGCCCCACGCAGGGCTCAGTCCCAGGACATTAAGACCACGACCTGAGCCAAAGGCAGACACCCAACTGACTGAGGCACCAGGCGCCCCCGAATCTGTCTTTGTATCCAATTTCTAAATTGCCAGGAGAGAGTATGATTGGCCTCAGATCAGTTGTCCACACCTGCTGTAGTCAGTCACCTGTGGCCCGAGATTGGTGCCCATGGAGTGCATATGTCCCACCGTGGCCCTTAGGGGTGTGTGAGGCAAGGACCAGCATCCCAGGTGGAATGTCCAGATAGTAAGCAGGTTCAGGTACATAGCACGCTCCTTTCCTCCCTTGAAGGCAGGGACCTTTGTCCTTAGTCTCTGTAACCCCACACCAGCTGGCACAAATACTTGGTAGGTTTTCGATGCTCAGTAAATGTCTATTGATGAATAAATGACTAGGCACATGCACGGTGTCGATCTGAAGTTGCACTGAGCAGTATCGAAATGTGATGCCTGATCTCTCTAGAAAACTCCCTCATCCCCCTCCCCCACCGCGTCCTGTCCTTGGACGCTGCTTCACCCCATTTCTCTAGCACTCCTAGCCACCGGGGACATTGTTGCTGTTTTCTTCTTTCTTGTTACCATCTGAAGGCTCAAACGGAGAGTAGTCAACCAGTGAAGCCGGCCGCCTGTGTTTCTTCTCAGTATGAAGCATTTGGAACCAATTGTGCGGTGGCCCCTTTGAGTTAGCTTTTTTAGAAGTAAAACAACACACACTAATACTTCATTGTAAAAATGTCTTTCCGGCCAATATCTTGGACTTTTGTGTTTCGGTGGAAACGCCCATCTAAATTTCCTGCTTGGTTTTTTTTTTTCCCCCTTAATGGCCAGGCATTAACCTGGCAAATAATTACTATTTTTTTTTTTTTTTTAATTCTGCTGATGTTAAGCAAGCAGCAAGTTACCTTTTGGAGATAAGAAATCAGCACTCAGTAATTGGACCTAAATTGCTGGTAGCTGACATCTCGTTGAGAGTGACAGAGACTGCAGAGACCCTCTGCTTAATCAACAGTTTTGTCTCGGACCCTTCACTCACCCTGTTTTGTAAAGGCTTTGTTTTAGCAGAGAGATGTGGATCGTCGATGTTTCTTTGTAAGAACTGGGGAATGTGATACTTTGTTCTGTATTTACTCCCATGTTTATTTCTATATTGGGTGTGTGGCTCTTTTTTTGTTTGTTTTGTTTTGTTTTCCTTATTCTACATGAATCACTTGGATGCATAAATTCAAGGACATTTGTTGGCGGCTCTCATACATCTGTCTTGAATTTCATCTTTTCCACTCTGTCTTCGACTTTCCCAACAATTTACCTCCCTCTTTCTCTCTCCCTGCTGTTACTTATTTCACTGCGGACCCTTTCGTTTCAAGAGCTGGCAGAGGGGACCCGTGTGAGCCGCAATCCATTTCTATATAAAGGCCTTGGGGAGCACGGTGATCACAGCTTCTGAGGACAGGACACGACTCCTTTCGCTTAGAACACAGCTGGTCCAGAGCAGAGTGACTCCTGCCGCTCTCAGAGCCGCAGCGGAGCCTGCCGGGTTCCCGGTGACGTAATGGCATTCCTGTCCCGGCCCAGTCTAGTCCAATTTATGGAGCACCTTCCTGTGCCGGGCTCTGTGCAGAATGGGCCCTAATGACTGTCCTCTTTGATCTCCCCCCACCCCCCCAGACTGGGAATTTCTCACATCATTGTAAATGTTTCCTTCCCTCCCCTTGTCATTTGGCCTGGGCTCCAAGGGCCTTCCTGAGGCAGGAAAGTGGTAACAAGGGGTTTAACTGGGCACTTGGAAACTTCTGCCAAGAAACAGAGCTTAACTGCAGCCAGTGGTGGGGGCGGGGGGCGGGGGCGGGGTGTTGCACAGCAAAAACAGAGCGAAAAGTGAAATAACAATCAACTAGGAAATCGAAAGGAGTCTTCTGCCGAGTGCCAATGGCCCCGCCATGGATCAGGTACAGACGGCGCTAAAATGTTAAACATCTCTGTAATTCGCAGAAACCGCACTTCCTGCTCCTGTTTTCATCTCGGGAGTGGACGTGGAAACACTCAGCCCACGCTGCCAGCTTGTGTGTCATAGCACTGGGCTTAGGAGGGGTGACGCAATTGCAGTCCCAATTGACTAGAAGGTGCGGGAAGTTTCCAGCCTACTGGCCTGATTTCTTTTTGGAAAGCTACTTACTTAGTAGCTGTTTAGGAGACTATGGTAAATGTGGGAAAAGCAAACACCAGCTTGCTTGCTTTTCATGCCGCATCTGCAGAGTCACATGCGAGAAGCTGAGAAGCGGCCTCTTTCTTGGCCCGAACATCATCGTCGTCATCATGATCATTTATGGAGCGCCTACTGTATGCAAAAGCAGCAGGAGATTTTATTCCCCAGGAGGGACGTGTCCAGCAAAGGACACATGAGCCGGTCTTTTGGTTTTGAGCCCTGTGAAGGTGACAGCAGCAGGATTCTGGAAGGATGGAATCCCCTCTTGCTGTCGACTTGGCACGTCACTTCCCAGCACGAAACTCCCTCGTTTCCACGGTGTGGGACATCTGCCTCTTTCTCATCGGAGCTTTCCACCATCGTACCTTCGGGGCGGGGGCGAGTTCATCGTGTGCTCTGTTCAATTTGGATGTATCATTCTAGTGCCAAGTGTGAGAGTTAGTAGAAAATCAGAGCCTGGAGCTCCAAGGTCATGGCTTGTCAGGGCTCCCAGAACAGAGGAGGCTGTCGGGGAGCCCTTTTGTTGTGTCCGGGACCCTGCACTTAACACAATCACAGCGGTGGTCATCGGGGGGCGGGGGCGATAGTCTGTGTTCGGATGAGAAAAGGCTTCTTAGCATGCATTTTTTTTCCAACAAAAATGAAACAAACCTTGCTAGCTTATTTTCTGCAACGTCCTTTGGATGGATTCGTTGGGGTGAATTGGTGTCGTCTGCCACCTTCCATCTAAGGGCAGGGAATGAAAAGAGGGAGCCCTGCCCCAACAAGTGACTTCCTCCAGCACAATTGCCACATCTACAAGGCATGGCACTCTTCCTTCCACACAGTCCTTATTTCCAGAGTTCCTTTCTTCCTTTTGTGTTTCCTTGCAACCTTCTGGGTCCTATAAAAATCTGGTGTGCAGACGCTCAGTATTTCTTCCTCCGTGGCATGAACTCACCATTCTGGGTTCAACTTGTGTGGTGACACGTCTCTCAAAGGAGGTGGCAGATCGGGGATCCCAGTGTTCGAGTAAAAATACACGCTCAGAGCGAATGCGGGCCAACTTGAACTCTTCCCTGATTATATCGGCAGAGGAACCTCAGTGACACAAGCCACAGAAACCTCCGCTCTGCCCACCCCCCTCCCCTCGTCCCCCAGGCCCCCTGAGCCATTGCCTCTGGGACCAGGACATGGTCTCTCAGATTCCAGACCAACTCTGGCTCCTTGTCCCGTCTCACGGGCAGACTCCCAGCCTCTGTAATCCTCCCGCTACAACACTGGGCCCTGGTCTGTTATCACTAGCCACCCTCTTTACTATTCCAAACCACTCTGCCCAGTTAGAGGTTTTTGCACCAGATGGGGCTTTAGGAAATCCCTCTGTCAGCTTGTGAAACAGCACAGCCTTTCCCTCTGTCTGTGGCGTCGGCCAGAAAGAACTTGGCCGCCGTATGTCGCTTTATTACTCCCAACAAACTGCTCATCTCCTGGCTTGTTGAGTCATTAGGGCAGGAAGTTGTATAGCAGAGTCAACGAACCTCTTTAATTAGTGTTACATATGATTCCAGGTTCCAAGGTTCCAGGCGTTGAGGAACGAGATTCTCCAAGGCCACAGGGAACTAGAGCGACAAAGAACCATGCTTGGGGGCGGGGGTGGGGAAAGGAAAGAAATATTTTGCATTTCAGCCACCTTGAAAGGATGAGAAGAAAATTTGTACGTTTTTGCATTTGTGTCGGCGGGCATCATTTTGAATCTTAACAATTTGTTGTTGTTGATTGGGGCCGATCCAAAGGTGCAGCTTTCTGAAAGGAAGTTTGATGACAGAGTTGGTTGATGAGCAACTTTTGAGAAGGAGGGAGGAGGAGGCAGCCCCCGGTGCTTTGCAATGGGCTTTAGTGCCCGATGGGCTTCTTCCACTGCTGGTCACATACAGGATGCGGCCTCCTTCCCGTGCTCTTTGTTACCAGAATCACGAGACAGCGGCCCACGGCCGCTAGACCTGAGTCTCCAAGCCTGGGGGACACTACTTTTTTATTTTTTAATTTCTCGTGCCTACCCGCATGGCCACCGTCAGCCCCCCTTGTGTCTCTGGTGCTTGTGAGCATTTCTTAGTCAGTTTCTGTCACTCCACAGAAAGAAGGATCCACAGACTGGGTGCTAGCCCCCATTGCTCTCTTCATTTCCATGAAGAAGGGGACCTGTTGCCCAGCGCCCAGCATCGTTGCTGGGGAAGTAGAGACTCCTCTGATCTCCCTTCCCTCCTCGGGCCTGATCTGCTTAGCTCCTGGCAGACGTCCTCTGTAGAATGTTCTATACTTTCTCATACAGATCTGTGTGGATCTTCCTGGGTCCCAGCCCCAGCAGGGACCAGGGTTGCTGTGCTGTCCCGATCACCCTAGGCCAAGACTCCCTGTTAAGTGCTCTCGGCAGTGTGACCACGTGCAGAACCCTTTTCCTCAGTGGGCTTTCTGATGTACAACCCAGAAGGGCATATGTTAGACATGTTCTCATATGAGTGCTTGCTGTGGGCCAGGGGCTGTTCTCTTGGAAAGGGGTGTCACCGGGCCATTTTGACATTGAAGAGCTGGAGGCTTGGAGAGACCAAGTGATTTGGCTCAGGCAGCAGAGCCAGGGTTCAAATGGATGCCGTCCATGCCCAGAGCCTGCAGCCTGGCGCACTACTTCCCACCTTGATGCAGCGGGGCTCGGGGGGGTTGCCGGACCATAGCGATCTCCCTGGGAGAGAGGCTTGAGAGGTAGTGGTTGGTTTGTGCCCAACCTAGTGGAAGACCGTGTGCGGCCCTTCATCCTGGGAATGGGCCTTGCGTTTGACAGCACGCTGGAGTCACAGGGTAAGGGGGAGGCATGACTTGCTACTGACGGGTGCCGAGGAGAGACAGCTCTTGGATAATGAGATCAAAGGAAGAAGCGCCATACCCGATCCGGCCCCTCTCCGACCAGGGGCAGAGCGATTTCTGTTGTAATAGAATGCATGCAAAGCAAAGTGAGGCTCGCCGGAACTTAAGTCTGCACAGCACCAGTGAGTGACCGGCATTCCCTCACCCTGTCGGGCTGTCTCCTGGCCCGGTTCCCCTACCTGTGGGGGCCCCACATGCTATAAGGCCCGAGAACTCGTTTCCTCCACCCCCTGCGCCGGAATGGGGGTCAGCAGCTGAAGTAGGTGCTAATAAACAGGAGTTGGGAGAGGGTCACCACGTGTTTCTCCTGCCGCAACCTGTCCTCCTATACTGTGTCTCCCTTCCTCCTGGCAATTGCTGTGATCTGCCCTGGGCCTGGACGAAAGTAGTCATGGCTCCATCATTTTTGTTGTTGTTGTTAAGATTACTTATTTATTTTTGTGTCAGAGAGAAAGAGAGCGAGAGAGCGATAGAGAGAGCAGGGGCAAGGGGAGCAGCAGGCAGAGGGAGAAGCAGGCTCCCTGCTGAGCAAGGAGCCCGATGCAGGGCTCAATCCCGGGATCCCAGGATCACGACCTGAGTTGAAGGCTGGCGCTTAACCCACTGAGCTACCCAGGCGCCCTGTGGTTCCGTCTTTTTTTTTTTCTTCGATTGTAGTAAAATAGATAAAACATAACATCTGTCACTGTAACCCTTTTGGACTGGCAAACTGTAAGATTCCTGAAGGCAGACCCAGTATTTCACCCCCGATGTTTCTCTCCCGCAGAACTTCGATTCGTTAGGAGGCAACGAGAGCTAATATTGGATCGTGTAGCCCAGCTAGGTCAGCAATCTGTTGGTTAGAAAATTTCAGTTCTGATACTTAGAGTAACAAAGGATCAGTTTTTAATGTTGCTCCAACCCGGTCTGGTCTTTTGCGTTTAGTACAGCCTGGAGTGGCAAAGATGACCCAGAAGGAGGGTGCGTGGCGCGGGTAAGGCCTGGTACCTTTGTCTGCAGGTGGGCATGTTCTTTTCTGAACCTCACACTCTGTGACCCACGGGGCACAGGCCCTCTTTCCGAAGGAGCCATGGTGAAGGGAGCATTGATCATCGCTCCGACTTCATAAGTGCAGATCCTCGAGGAGGGCTTTTTCTCGTCCTCAGCCTGGCCCGCCTATCAGCCTCTTCCCCTTGGTCTCACCAGCTGGTCGGTTCTCTTATGTTGGCTTCAGGCAAAGGAGAAATGGGGAGATGAGGACGGTGCAGGGCTCAAAGGCCCCGTCGGAGAAAGGGAGAAGAGCTCTGATTCCACCAGCACTTGTTTTGAGCAATTTGTTCTTCAATTTAAAAAGCCTTCCTGGGGGCGCCCGGGGGGCTCAGTCGGTAAGCGACTGTCTTCAGCTCAGGTCATGATCCCAGGGTCCTGGGATCGAGTCCCACATCGGACTGCTTGCTCAGCGGGGAGCCTGCTCCTCCCTCTCCCTCTACCTGCTACTCTGCCGGCTTGTGCTCTCTCTCTCTCTCTGTCAAATAAAAAAAAAAAAGCCTTGTGTGCCCCCAACCATCCCAGGGTCCTGGGATCAGGGGTCCCTTAGCTAGTGCTTAGCTCGGCATCTTGTCCGGCTGGCCCCCCAAAGTGTTCCCTCCCTCCCTTCCAGCTCTTCATTCCCTGATTTGTTCACCCATCATTCATTGAGCACATACCACGTGTCCGGCCCTGAACTTGGCCGACCAACAGCTGTACCAGGCTAAAATTTCAGTCACAGGACAGGTCACGCGGGAACCATGCCTCAGGAGCAAGGTTTCATCTTACCTCTGGGACAGGGTCCTGCTGGAGCATTGAGAGTGATCCTCAGACGACCGCGGCGGCAGCAGCCACAACAGTAATAGTAATTGATGGTAATCGCAGCCGCTAACTATGATCATATAGTACCCGGTCCGTGCCAGGCTCTATTCTAAGCACTTTGTGGAACATAATCTAAATCTTCACAACGTCCAGCCAAGTGTAGACGCACTGTTATCCCCATTTTGCAGATGAGAAAACCGAGAAGTGAGATAGCTCGTCTGAGGTCACCAGCCAGCAGGGGCCAGAGCCTCTGCTGCGTAGCCTTATGGGCCGCCTCCACATTGGAGGGGGGAAAGGGGGGGCTCTTTTCTCTCCAATAATGAGCTTCAGTAGTGTTCGGTTAGGAAGGGTGGGGGTGCTTTTAAGGCTCTGTGGTCAGCCTTGGGTGGAAGGGCGGAGGAAGCCTTGTCTCCGAAGGCTCCCCGGCCTTGCCGGGGAGCCCACTGATGAATCTCACATCTGTGTTAGCTTTGGCTTGATCCCATAGGTTTGCAGCAGCTGTTGAGAAGTAAAAAACTTGGACCCCCAGTCAAGTGCAAGGCCCAGTCCTCAGAACGAGAGGCAGATTCCAAGTCACCCTCCGGAGTTGGGGCTTCTCGGAAATCGCCGGCTTGCATTTCCCTGTGGCATCTGTGGGTGCTGAATCACCTCCGTGTGTCAGAGGCGCTCGGCTTTCGAGCGTGCTATTTGGCAGTTTACTGGTTCCCAGCCCTGTCCCTTTTGATATTTGCTTCATTGTTTTCGGGGGTCACTGGAGAAGCGTTCCTGGCCGGCATTCCTAGGATGATAGCTCCAACCACAGCCTCGGCATCGCTAACCAGAACCAGCCGCCAGGCCGGGGAACGGGAACTTTCGAGTAACTCAATAGCCCGTTTTGTCATCCTTGTTGATTTCTGCCAAGCTGAGCTAATACTGTCTCTTCTTCCTTTTTTTTCCATTTCGTCTTTGTTGCCTTACTTGTGAATCCGACGGACTAGTTCTAAGCCCTTAGATCTCTACGCTCGGAGGGTTTGCTGCGACCTCTTCTGCCCACGTCACCTGGCCTCTGGACAGCTCCGAAAGGAGGTGGCACAGCCAGTCTGACTGTCGTCAAAGTGAGCTCGGGGTGGACGTTTGGCCAGATGGTCACCCGAGAGGGGGCAGGGCACTGGATGTGAAAGTCACTTGCTTGTCTCCAGCTGCAGGAGTGCCAGCCAGGGAGGCCTTTTGCAAGTGCCAAGGTTGCTGGGAGCCTTTTCTCTCCCGTGTCTGGTTCAAAGGCTACGGGGGGGTGGGGTGGGGGGGTTATGGCCGGCCAGGCCACAGTGCACTTGACCCCGCGGTCACCTGCAACAAGGTGAGGAGACCAATCAGAGTCCCATCTGAACCACACGTGTCACACGTGTCAGAGTTCTGAGGAGGAAGAAGAACGGAGTCCGTGGAGTCTGTTCAAAACAATTTCCAGATGCCCCTAGAAAATCTGGAAGTCCAAAACGGGAAGTGGAAGGCAGAGAAGGAGGGGGGTGGGGGGAAGCCAACAGACCTCATAAACTGGGCCCCAAAGTAGGTATGTGTTTTGCAGAAGGTGCTCATGGCAAAAATACCACTCGTGACGGAAAGAAATCCCCGTTTTCCAGAGAGTTCCATATATAGCCGACTAACCATGCAGTTGATTGATTAACTTTACAACAGAGTTGACAGGAAAATGTTTTTTCTGAAGAGGATGCTGACAAGACAAGGGGGCAGTAAGCATAAATTTGGCACAGATATTAGCGATGTGCCCCATGGATACCGGGCTTTGGTTTTCACAGCGTCTTCCAAGCACGTCACCTCACTTAAGTTCCAAATTCATCCCAAGACATGGGCATTACTGCGCCAGGCAAGCAGGCGTGACCCGCCCAAGCTCCGGGACCGTGTCACCTACTAACGTCCACTGAGAGGTCAGGGCCGGGAGGTGAACCGGCCCCCTAGAGCCCATGTTCATTCTGCACTGTTGGATTTCCTCCCAAGACGGAGCTCTAAGAGAGTGAGAAGGCCCTGACTCTGGTCCCTGTCTCTGATGAAATGCTCTAATATCACACCAGGGAGGAAGAGGAACTCCTTCCTTGGGGATCCATAAAACTAAGTGCAGTCAGGGGCGCCTGGGTGGCTCAGTTGGTTAAGTGACTGCCTTTGGTTCAGATCATGATCCTGGGAGTCCTCAGATTGAGTCCCGCATCAGGCTCCCTGCTCAGCAGGGCATCTGCTTCTCCCTCTGACTCTTCCCCATCTCATGCTCTCTCTCTCTCTTGCTCTCTCTCTCTCAAATAAATAAATCTTTTTAAAAAACAAACAAACAAAGTGCAGTCAGCGCTCAGATAGAGGGTGAATTGGAGGCCATGGGCAGTAGTTGGTTCCAACAGAGTTCAAGAGCATAGTAGCAGCCCGAGGCCAGGGTATAACCTCCCACCCTTCACTGTTACATCATCTCAGAGTTTAGGCAAATGCTGATTTTTATTGGAGGGAGGTTTACGGATGGGGCAATATCGTAGCTCTCTCAGTTGAATCAAGGTCAAGCCATGCCCTACGAGGAACTCCTAAGATGGGGAGGTCATCGTCTGGGGTCTATAGGCCACTTGGAATCAGACAGTTTGACTGGCAGGCCTCAAAGAATTCTCAAAATCTGTGAAATGACACACAGACTTTGTGAATGTGCATTTTTCTCCAGGGAAAGGGTCTTTAGCTTTTATCCTCAAAAGTGTCCACGACCCCAAAATGGTTATGAAACCCCTGTTTTAAGAGGCCTCTTTGAAAACCGCTAGTGGACTTGAGATGTCACACACACTCGAAAAGGCACAGGGGTGAATTTTGGGATCATTTTTGCAAGCTCCAGCTTTTCTCCAGCCAGTGTAAGAGAATCGTCAAAGCGGACCTCTGACTTTTCTAACATAAGTTCACTTTCTGATTGAGGTATCAGAATGGACATGGTTAGAAAGATCATTCTTGTGCGTTCTGCACCGACTCAGAGCAGGGCAGCTGTGATGCTGCAGCCTGAAAAAGACGGGCCTATGTGGTCTGAGCGTCACTCGTGAATGCCAGAAGTTCCTCAATAAATCGCTGTTCTATAAAATTATACTACCATGTATTAGTCTACAGAAGGATGGACTTTGCAGTGTCCCATATGAGTCTAAAAGCATCATTATTTTCCACTGAACCAGTGGGCCTTTATTTGGAAACAGAAGATCCAACAACTGTGGATAAAACATAAGCCAAGACCCTTGAGCCTCAGTGGGAAAGAGAGCGGGGAAATTACTATTAGGGAGGGAGGGAAGGAAAGGGCGATGGGCGACTAAGCGTCTAGGCGCCAGGTTGCCCAGGTACCAGAACCCACCTGTCCTTAAAAATATCTAGCCAGGAGCTAATACATGCTTACATTTCAAGTACAGTGTGGGGGCCTCTATTCCAATCACAATGAATCTTCCGTTTTTATGTTTTTCAGGCTCACAGACTGCACTTATTTTAGGGAACAGTGTGGCTTCTCCTAAAGAAAGTCTGTTGCCAGATGCCATTTATTTGTGGGAGCCCCAAGGCCTAGGAGAGATGATAGCCAGGACCCCTAACAATATGTGTGAAGATTTCTTCTAGGGAAGATTTCTTCTAGGAAGGCAAGGATGGTTTAACCTTAGAGTTAAAGGCTACTAACGAAATGCATTGCAACAGATCAAAAGAATAACCCTATGGGCACCTGGGTGGCTTCATCGTTTAAGCGTCTGCCTTTGACTCAGGTCACGATCCCAGGCTCCTCGGATAGAGTCCCACGTCAGGCTCCCTGCTCAGCGGGGAGCCTGCTTCTCTCTCTGCCTCTGCCTGCCGCTCCCCCTGCGTGTGCTCTCTCACTCTCTGACAAATAAATA
>JAQQSY010006801.1:0-10835 GCA_028646535.1 Procyon lotor
ACATAAAACTACTTAGGCAAACAATTATTTAAAAGTTATCCTGCTTCTGTCTTCAACAAAAAACCTTAACATCCTTAAAAATATTCTGTTCCTTACCTATAGAAATTACCACCCAAACTCCAAAATGACAACTGCCCTGCATCTACAAGGTAATTGATTTTGTTGCCATCACAAAAGAAAATTCAGTACATTTAAGCATCACCTCTTATTACTACACAATCTAAAGACATAACCTCTAACAACAGATTATAGACAACAGGGCATTTCGTTCCTTTCTGGTTGCTGAGTAGCTGAGTCAGGCCATATGAAGTCAATTGTTGCTATGACAACTTGTGAAACAGGGAGAGGATAATATGTCTGAAAACAGAATTCATTTACTTATGATCCATTTTTTCCTTTGATATGATAACATGCTTACCTAGAAGGAACAGACATGTATACTTTAATTACTAGGCATCCATTTACATTTACTAATAAAATCAGGTGCCAATCATTTTTACTTAGGTAAAAACATCAAACCATCTTTTTGTCCTACATGAGTTTTTTTCACCTTTACTTTGCTTTCTGATTAAAAGTGATATGAATAAATAACACCTCTTTATGTATTCTTTCTCCTGTCACAATGTGAAATAGACCCATATGTTAAGAATGTAAATAAGTTTTCACTATAGCATATTGCAATAAATATTTTACTATTCAATAGTTAGGAAGCTGGAACGGAGGGAGATAAGCCAGGGAATAGAAAAGCCACTCAAACCTACAATTCCCAAGTGTTATAATTCAAATATACAAATTTGCCCTCAACTATATTTCATCAGACATATTATCCATGCACACAGAAATTTATTTTCTATTTGTCAGATTCTATGTTTTTTTCTACCTTTCTGAGTGCAGATGACTAGATTATCTGGTAGGTAGTAACTTCTTTCTCCACTTATATACTAGTTTATTACAGATGTCACCAAGGAATGGACTCCAACTACTGGTCAGTACCACTTTGTATAATATCCTCAAAGTTCATCCATGTCACAAATGGGATGCTTTCCTTCTCTCACATGGTTGAATAATATTCCACTGTGTGGGTTTATGTGTGTATGTGTGTATCTCACATTTTCTTAATTCATTCACCCACAGATGAACTCTTAGGTTGTTTCTGTATCTTGGCTATAATGTGAATAGGCAGTGAATAAGGCTGTTATCAATGGGGTGTGTGTGTGCGAATATCCCTTCAAGATCCTGATTTTTTCCTTTAAGTGTATACCCAGAAGTATAATTGCTGGAATATATGATAATTCTTTTATTTAAATTTTTGAAGAGCCTCTACAGTGTTTTCTATAGTGGCTGTACCAATTTACATTCCCATAAAAAGTGCCAAGACAAGGGTTCCCTTTTCTCTACATCTTTGCCTATATTTGTTATCTCTTTTCTCTTTTAGGAGAGCCATCCTAACAGGTGTAAAATGGTATCTCACTGTGGTTTTGATGTGGACTGCTGTCATTACTAGTGATACTGAACATCTTTTCATGTGCCTGTTGGCCACTTATATGCCTTCTTTAGAAAAATCTCTAATCAAGTTCTTTGCCCACTTTCTCATCTCATTATTTCTTATTTTGCTATTCAGTTGTAAGGATTCTTAGTATTTTGGATACTCACCCCTTATCAGATAGGCAGTTTGCAGCTATATTGCTCCATTCCATAGGTTGCCCTTTCATTTTTTTGTTTCTTTTGCTGTGTGGAATGCTTTAAGTTTGATATAGTTCCACTTGTTGGCTTTGCTTTTGTTGATTATGTTTTTGGTGCCATATCCAAATAATCAATTATTATTATTTTTAAAGATTTTATTTATTTGACAGAGAGAAACACAGCGAGAGAGGGAACACAAGCAGAGGGAATGGTAGCGGGAGAAGAAAGCTTCCTGCTGAGCGAGGAGCACGATGCGGGGCTCGATCCCAGGACCCTGGGATCATGACCTGAGCTGAAGGCAGACGCTTAACGACTGAGCCATGAGTTTTTTTTTTTTTTTTTACTTTGTGTTGTTATCTATGAATTCTAGCTCTTTATTTTTAAATCTTTATCCAACAATTAAACTTCATTTCATAGCTTCTCTAGTTGCTTATTACTTCTTGTGTATTATGTTTCTCTCAAACTATCACTTGGTCTTCTCTTTGCCGGAGTACATTTATAAGTAATTTAATTTTCAGAGAAACTAGTGGGTCATTAATTTTTAGGTGCTTACGTATTCAAAACTCTTTTTTCCTCCATTGTGGAGGCTACCTGGACTGCCTTTGTGATTCTCAAGTTTCTTCCTCTGAAAAGTAGATGTTGAAGCAGTCATGGAGGCAAACCAGCAGAGTACTGTCCCAGAAGAGCAGGAAACCCAGGGATATCCCCAGGCCTATGACAGTAATACTGAAGTTATAGGGTAACTTTTTATGGGACATATATGAGTTTCTTCTGTGATAAACATAAGAAAAACTGGAATAGGGTGGCTGGGTTAAGGACACTGGGGAGGGTATGTGCTATGGTGAGTGCTGTAATTGTTTAAGACTGATGATTCACAGACCTGTACCCCTGATGCAAATAATATATGTTAATAAAAAAATTAAGAATAATGGGAAATAGTTTTATAGGGCTAATAGCTGGTATATAAACTAGTAATGAGGTCATGTCTCACTTGTGACATTTTAAAATTTCCATTTTAAAAAGTATAATCTCATTTTAAAATTACAAACTATTAAGAAGCATAACCAGATATGATATTATTATGACAACTGTTCATAATCTTTATTGAACACTTACTATGTGTCAGACCCTGTAGGAGATCTTCCACATTAATGAATTTTTGTTACCTTAGAGGTAAAGTCTAGATAATTATTTCTATTTTACACATGAGGAAACAGACTCATTAGATTATCTTGTTCAAAGTCACATAGCCAGTAAATAGGGTTCAAAAACTCTGCCTAACTTTGAAATGTCAAGTTCTTCTCTATTAACTACTTGTCTTATTTTAAATCTAACAGTTTGCTTTTAGTTTCTCTTTCAAACCAGGTTTTAACTGTTGTAAAAGTTCAATGCCCAATATGCTAACATAAAAATGCAGCTTGTCTGAATGTTCTTTAAGTGCAAAATACATAGCTTTAAAAAGAGTATCAAAAATATATATAAAATACCTCATTATTATATTGATTGCCTGTTCAAATAGTATTTTGGATATACTGGAATAAATGAAATATATTACTATAATTAATTTTACCAATTTCTTTTCTTTAATGTGGTTACTAGAAAATTTGAAATTACATATATGGCTCCCATTATAATTCTTAGTGCTGCTCGTTTAAGAGCTAAGTTTAGAAAAATATTGATTAAACTATAGGATAACCCAATTAGACTTACCATGGATATTATCCAAGATTAACCCATTTATTCATTAATCTTCTTCACAAATATTTATCAAGTAGTCCCTTGTGGCTAAGTCTTGCTTTAGGCACTAAAAATAAATCAGGAGGGCAAAGTGGAAACATGTCCCTGACCCCAGAGTTTACATTCGGCTCTGAGTTCAGCCAACTAGCTTCTGGCATCCCTTCCTCATATGCTGTAATATGGTCTAACACCATTTTCTATGACTCCTAAAATTAAGAATTCTAAAATTCAAAGGCACTCATCAACTCACATTGGAAAAGAGGTAAAACAGGTACATGGAATAGGGATGAGATTAAGAATATTTGTTTAAAGAATCAAGTAATTTGACTCATATTTACAAAGCTCCAGTTGCTAAGAAGTTGGTCTTTTTAATGGTTTAGTAAACCACCAGCTCTTAGGAGCTGTGCTGTGTAATAAAGATTATTCCTCACAAAATGATTACATTTTACAAATGTCTCAGTTTTAAAATCTCTTCAGATACCTAATAACTACTTATCAACTACAGATCATAGATGTCATTAAAACAAAGTGATGGCTTAGAGTCCCACCAGAGTATTTGATGATAGAAGTCTTAGGGATAGCCAGGCTGCTTTTTCTTTTTCTTCTTCTTGTTTAAAGCAGCATGTACTGGGGACACTGTGCTATTGTGCTTGTTTTCATTTGAGTACTATTATCCCACTTAACTAATGAGAAAACTGGTGATCCTGGAATTTAATTGTACTGCCCTAATTTCACACAATTATCAGCCCATATATACAATTCAAAACTTCGTTTTCATGTTTCTTTCTCAAGTTATCTGGAATGCATCCCCTGCCCCCAAACTACTCCAGAAGTTTCACATCGTCAGTCATAACCTGCTCACCCATGTAGCATTTCCCCAACTCTTCCCATTCAGTTTCCATGATCTTCTTACCTACAAGTTCAAAACCACCTTTTACTCTTTTCATCTTCTAACTTCTGAAACTTTTTCCAGACTCATTTTTAACAGTTCTTAGAGGTATGACAATGCTCCTAGTCACGGTGACATTCTTTAAACTTGTCTCCTAATTTGTCCCTCACTCAGTCTTCCAAGTTATTTGTTTCTCCTCTCCCCTTCTTTCCCATCCCAGCTTCTTACTTTGTATATCAATTTCGACTCTAGATTCTACTTCCCCATTTCTCAGGACACCCATTCTGTATAACTTAGACAAATCCAGAATGTGACCCAGTGAACAAGAACTTCTTCTGTCCACGAAGGGGCACAATGAGGAGTAGGAAGAGAAGATGAGTCCTTGAACGCTTGTCACTCAGCATCTCATCCTTTATCTATCAGATCATATTATGTAATGCCAGGACCACTGTGGCTACTTTAGTCCTTTTTACAATTGGTTAGTGTCAATTAGGAAGCTAAGACCTCTTACTGTAACTGCCTGGATACTTGATCTCCGTATCAAAGCTCCCTTTCCAGAGGAGATAGAGTGCTCCTCTATATTGTCAAGGAGTTACATTCTTAATCATAATTAGAGATTGATAACCCCTTGGAATGCCCACCAGCATTTATCTCAGGGCTCTTCAAGTGAGCCCATTGGCATACACTCTACCCTAGCATTAGGGCCTAGCTTCAGTCCACACTTAACCTTGCAGGGAGCACTCTGCCAAACTCACCTACTGTTGCATTCACAAATGTACCTTCTTATCATTCACTTCCTTCCCTCCCTGCCACCCCCCAGTTTTATTGAGAAACACTTCCTTTTTAAAGACTCCATTTCATTAGGTCTCCCCATCTTTTCTCACTCATCTATAAAACCTGAAATAAAAAGTGGTAAATAATTTGACCAGCCTTTTTGCATAATTTTTAAAACTACACCTAATGGTACATGGGAGTGTGAGGAGCAAAAAAACTCAATTATAGATCTATAGATAATTCTCCAATTTAGTTAACTACTTTGAGATATCCCTCACTTCACTTTCTAAAACAGATCCCAGCAAGCAGTTAAATTAAAAAAAAAAAAAAAAATCAAAGCTGAAATGAGTTTAAGTTTTTGTCTATATTCTTATGGTTATGTGGTAAATGCCTAAAATCCCAGGAGAAGAGAGAAGACAAAGTGAAAGCCTGGATAATCTTTAATCTGTAGATTATTCATTTACTGTCTTTCCCTATCTATGCTATGTTAATCAAAGCATCTAGATCCAATGCCAGCTTATTAATTCCACTTATGTAAGTTAACTTGCGTAAAATACCAAACTGGTATTTTGTGATAGGCAAAGTCCTGCTTCTTTTAATTTGAGAACAAAATTTTTAAAAACTCCTCTCTTCCTGCTCCCTTCTTACTCAGCCTCCCTCATCTTTATTTACATTTTGCCATTTGTTTTGTTTCCGTTGAGACAGTTGAGTTATTATTATTACATTTAAGTGGATAGTTGTCGATACTGTTTTGCGACAAGGAAGCAAGAGCTGCTGATGTTTAATCTGGAGCATACCACATGCACATACATATATAAAAGGCAACTAAAGACAGAAAAAGAACTGCTTAAAACATTTATGGGTTATTCCAGTATTCCTTATTTTTGTAAAGTTATACCCAGGCAGGAAATACAAAATCCAAACGTTGAGACTTGCATGCAGAATCAGTAACCAATTGCATTTCTAGGCTTCAGATCACTAGGCATCTTGTCACCCACCACCTGCCTCGGCTGTGAAGGTCCTGGCAGGTTGTCTCATCATTGTGAATGCATCAGGATTTATGTGACCTTCACACAATCAGAGAAGGAGCCTACATCTCAGATAGAATGTTTAACAAAATTAACACATTGCTCAATAGACCGACAACAAAAAAATGTCCACAGGCTATTAACCAACTGGAGGCAATGCCTTTATTGTCCCTTCTCAATTTTATCTCTCCCTCACATTTAATGTCCCAAATGCCTCTAAATCAGATTCTAATATGTAGCTCAACACCACAAAATGCACACACAAGAATACACACCATTTTCAGTTGCTCTCTCTATTTGTACAACCTGCTAGAACACAAATGCCCTTGTCTAAAACCTGTATTAAAATATATGGATTGGGATAGATTCTCTTGTGGCCTCTCTAATTTAGTGAATGACTATTTGAGTTCTGACTGTAGACAAGTTTTATGGTATACAATGAGTGCTGTTGAATAGGAAGCAGGACTTCTGACTTAAGATACTAAAATCAAAGTAACACAAAAACAAAATTAAACCAAATTTCTCATTTAGAAGCTTAGAGTGAACATCTTTCTGCATTAACAAATGTATACCCCTTATTTCATTCTAATAGCTTTATAGCAAACAATTTGATGAATGCCCCACAGTAAATCATTAGAATAGATCCCTATCACTAAGAGTAATCAAGGGAGTATGGTACTTAGCCTCCTTCTGTCTTTTAACTCCATGTTCACCATGTAGTGTCCAAGAGAAGAGTGCTCGTCTTCATCCAACAAGTAAAGGATTGGTTATATGAGTTTTATGACTTTTCTCTTCACAGTGGCACCAGTAATTTCTGCTCCTATTCCATTTGCTACAATCCCAATTGCTATACCTAATTTTAATCAAGTCTGGAAAATGTGATTTTTGTGCTCAGGAAGAAACAGAGTAAGGCTTTGTTGACGGCTAGCTTATTTGCCACACGATTCTACTGCTGGATTCAGTTCCTCCTTTACCCTCCTGTCCAGTCTCTTCAGGAGTAGGAAAGATCACATTAACTGTAATAAACCTCAGAGGCAAGAAAACACTGGGTACAGGGGACACAGAGAGGATTTTCTTTCGTTCAGGAGGTGATATGAAACCATCGGGGTAGATTTGACAGCCAGGAAAACTACATGCTCCTGACACTCTTCTGGTATCCACCTTACCCGCGTTCTCCCGCCTACCTCATTCATTTGTTGTTTCTTTTTTTTCAGTGAAGATTTTAGGAGACCCTTGGTATTACCAACCAATAGAAACAAAACAAAACAGGACTCCCGGTACCCGTCAGAAAAATAAGAGGTTGAGAAGTTTTCCTTTTTTCTTTATGGCTGGAGGTGGCTCATCAAGACCAAGGACCAAGACAAAGGTGAGAGGTGAGGCTGGCACTCAGTTTTTTATTTGATAGTGGAACGACTGCAGTTGCCCAAGGCACTTTGGAAACCTCACAGGGAAGGGAAAACAGAGCCATTGTTCTAGCTGACACATTGAAAAGAAATGCAAAAGAAATGGTTACATTTCGGCCTCCCTGTCTTTATGGATGCATAACTCAGCCAAGCCTCAATCCTCTTTTAAATTTTAGACTTAAAAAAAAAAAAAAAAAAAAAAAAAAAAAAAAGCCTCCTGTCCCTTTGGATCAGTAAAGTGTAACATTTGCACAAGTGGCCCCAAGGACACAGATAGTGCTGAAAATCCTTGAAAATAAAATGAATTACCAATTCTCATTATTCATTTGGCTTCCACCGAAGACTAATAGCTAAGTCATTTTCCATATATCACATTACCCAAGGTACAAGACATAGTATAATATGTTAGCAATCTATTGACTAAAATGTTATTTCCACAATTTTTTCCTCTAAGTTTGAGAAATGAACACACATTAAAAGTAAGAGAACAGTATTTTTTCACTGTATGTTGCTATAATTTAAGACTAATGTTGCCTGAATGTAAGAAGGGAAAAGATATATACTTATTTAAGGAAAAACAGATTGAGCTCCATACCCATTTCCTTTACAAAACAGTATTTGTTGTCTTCGAGTTAAAATTAATGTTATTATTACAATTAGATTAAGTTTGAAGTATATCTTAACAGTGAGAAATCAAATCTTCTATGTAAAATTCATGGATGAGGTAATAGTATCTGGTGGTCCCTAGAAAATGAGGAAAATCAAATTGTTTTCCTAAGACAAAATGCTAGGATAGAGGACCTCTACGTGTTGGCAGTGAGGCTGGCCAAATGGGACATTCAAAACTTAAGAAATTTCGCTGTATGCCTAGTATGCTGTTCACTGAGTCTAAGAGCACCCAGAAGAGATAGCTCAGACTGGCCAAGTAGGAAAACCTCATTCACCTACACTTCCTACCTATATGAATTTTCCTTGTAGGCCAAACCTTAGCAAGTCTGCTAACACAGGAGCAGGGACAATTATTAAGCCATAGATTAATGATAGTCTGTAATAGACTGAATCGGTGCTGCTGGCTAGGCTGCCCTCCCCCCATATCATGATTATTCACCCTACATTCAGTCACGTGATGGTGTAGTGCCTTTCAGTACAGGGACGGGCCTTTCCCATCCATTGTTATGGGACTGACCATATGGTTTGATGGGACTCACATCCACCTCTGAGAGGTTTTAACCTAATTGTGTATTTTCAGTTGCTCTGTTTTCAGAGCTTTCAGACCTTATTCAGATCATGATCGTGGTGTTTGGAGATGAACCTCCAGTCTTCTCTCGTCCTACTATTTCAGCGTCTTATCCACCATACCAGGCAACAGGGCCACCAAATACTTCCTATATCCCAGGCATGCCAAGTGGAATCTCTGCATATCCATCTGGATATCCTCCCAATCCCAGTGGTTACCCAGGCTGTCCTTTCCCACCTGGTGGTCAATATCCTGCCACGACAAGTTCTCAGTACCCTTCCCAGCCTCCTGTGGCCACTGTCGGTAATGACCGAGAAATAGAATTCCCCACATGGTATTCTGTCATCAAGCATAATTGAAAATCAGAATTCCAAGTACACATTTGCTGAATCAGGACCCTACCTGAAAAACACGGATTGTCATAAAGAGTATCCATACTTCTGTCATTGGGGGGACCGTTTGAAGAAAATATCGGAGGGATAAGTTTCTTTGAAAAAAAAAAAAGGAGAAAAGACCAATGCCAACATCAAGGTAATTAGAGTTAAGAAGCTTGTTATTGGAAATGAGTATGATTGGATGAGTGCTTATTAACATAAGTTAACTAACACATAGTCTGTTTAACAAATAGTTGCTGAGTGCTTACTCTATGATTTACTAGATTATGCACTGGGAAGGTGAGAACGAACAAAACAAACATGGTTCTTTTCTTATATTCACAGAGCTGCTTTAAAGTTCTAACTCACCTCCTTCCTCTTTCCCATGACTTATCTTAAAAGGCTCATCCCTGAACTAAACGAATGGGTTAACTGAATCTGTCAGAGAGGAAAGCTCAAATGAGATTCAGAATTAGCTTGAAGATGTAGGGAGCCATGTGGCATGGAATTTACAGTGGTTTTTAGGGGATGACAACACCCATGATAATAGGCACTAAGAAAAAGATGACCTCAGTCCTACAGCCACAAGCAAATAAGTTCTGGTTATAACCATTGAGGTTGAAAGCAGATTCTTCCCCAGACTCTCCAGGTCAGAGAGCAGCCTGGCTGACATCTTGATTTCAAGCCTGTGAGACCGTAAGAGGACGAATCTACAACAAACAGTTCACTTACTGAACTCATACATAGTAAGTGATGGTGTTTCAAACTGCTCTATTTGTGGTAATTTGTCATACAGCAATTAAAAAAAATGACCCAATCTAGATGTAGTATTTTAGGGCTGCCAGATTTTAAACCAATATTCGGTGCCAACCTTCTGAATAAATAGGGTCAGGGTCGGTAGCCATGTCTAAAGTCAGTCAGTGATTCAGTGTGATTTCTGGGGCACAAGAACAGTTGTTCTGACCCTAAAGCTCCCTGATTTGTATACCAGTGCCTGGAATCCCTGCAATTAGGAGCAAAGCCTTCCATTATGAAGTAAAGCTTAAAAATACACCATCTCCTTCAAAAGGGCATTGCAATGACTTAAATTTATTCATGCTGGGTACTATAGAGGGTCCACACTGATAGCAGATGCTTGCCTCAGAGTAAGCTTTGCCTGGAGCACATGCAGAGAATTCGTTGGCATGGAGCATCTAGGAAGGTGTGGGGAGGGATGGGAAGGGAAATAGCACAAAGACCAATGACCCTTTATAGTTGTGCCTAGTATCAGCTATACCCATATCCCTAACTCTTGAATAGATTGAAATTGAACAAGTTCAGAAAGTGAAATCTTTCCTGCTTTTTCATGTCTCTATTTTCTTTCACCCCTGAAACCAGTTCTCTTTTTGGTTTGTTTCATTATTTATTTATTTTTTTATTATTAACATATAATGTATTATTTGCCCCAGGGGTACATGTCTGTGAATCGTCAGGCTTACACATTTCACAGTGCTTACCATAGCACATACCCTCCTCAATGTCCACAACCCAGCCACCCTATCCCTAACCCCACTGAAACCAGTTCTCTTACTTACACATACAAAATGCATGCTCCCATCTTCTTCTAATAAAATTGCCTTTTGTGTAAATAACTGAAGGACCCAACCCCAAGCAATTGACTGATTGACCTGAACTAGTAACCAAAGTATTTTCAGCTCCCCATCCTAGCGT
>JAQQSY010006802.1:0-10834 GCA_028646535.1 Procyon lotor
AAAAAAAAAACTGTTAGAACTAATAAATTCACCAAATTTACAGGATATGAAATCAACATACAAAAATAAGTTGCATCTCTATGCCCTAACAATGAACAATCCAAAAAGAAAATTAAGAAAGTAATTACATTTACAATAGTATCAAAAAATAAAGTACTTAGAAATAAGCCTAATAAAGTAGGTAAAAGATATATATGCTGAAAAATACCAAACATTGCTGAAAGAAATTAGATATAACAAACAAATTGAAAGATATCCTGTGTTCATGGAGTAGGAAACTTAATATCTTTAAAATGTCCATTTTACCTAAAGCAATCTACAAGTCCAGCGCAATTCTAATCAAAATCCTTATGGCATTTTTTGCAGAAATATAAAAATTCATCCTAAAATTCATATGAAATCTCAAGGGATCCCAAATAGCCAAAATAATTCTGAAAAAGAAGAACAAATTTGGAGGAGTCACACTTCCTGATTTCAAAAGATACTGCCAAGCTACATTAATCAGAAGAGTGTTATAGCAGCATAAAGACAAATAGACCAGTGGAACAGAAGAGAGTCCAGAAATATGCCTTCATGTATATGGTAAATGATCTTCAACAAGGATGCCAAGACCATTCAATGGAGAAAGAATAATCTCTTTAACAAATGGTTTTGGGCAAACTATACCTCCACATATAAAAGAACAAAGTTGACCCTTATCTTAAACACCCTTTACAAAAATTTAACTCAAAATGGATTAAAAATCCAACCATAAGACCTAAAACTATACAACTCCTAGAAGGAAACACAGAGAAAGTTTTATAACAGGGAATAATATCAGCAAAATGCCAGCATAGGAATTTCTAGCACTTGCCTACTACCCCAAACATCACTTGGAAAACTATCTGCACATGAAAATACCTTCGCAAGAGCCAAGAATTCCAGGTGAGGGATTACAGCATCTGAGTATAACACAGAAATGAGAAAGTCAGAAAGGTAGATTCCATTTTCCCCATCACTCCTCCCCCAAACTGGGGTAGTTCAGCATGGAGACAGACACTCTCCCTGTGGGAAAAAGAATGAGAAGTGAGTACCTGACTTCTCTAAGGACCATAGAACCAGTCTACCCAAGTACCAGGCCAATTCCATGGCCCCGTGTGGCCCCCTGCAGCCTCTCACAAACACAGGTCCCTGCCTCACCCCAGGGCCTGCCAGCTCTAACAGCACCAGGTGGTTTCTCCAGAACCAGGATCCTGTAGGCTTCTTAAAACCCAGGCTTCTGACATCCCAGTGCTTTCCAGTTCTAGTGGGCTTTGGTGACCCCATCAGTTCCCAGTCAGTGACCATGAACTGAGGATCTAAACTTCCTGTGAATTCACATTGCACCTGTGAATCTAAACTTCCTGTGGATTCACATTGCACCTGTGAATCTAAACTTCCAACCAGGTGCAGCAACAAACCAACTACTCTAGATCCAGGATTTTGACCCACCCCATCACCAGGCCAATTTGAACAGCCCTAAGTCCTCAGCTAACCCCAGCACCAAGTCAGACCTAACAGACATAAACTCCAGACCAGCTCCCATGGATCCAGGTTCCCAACCTTCCATAGCATCAGGCTAGCCCCTGTGGCCCAAGTCTAGAGGCCAACCCCTGAGACCCTGGGTTACATGTTTATTTCCAAGGACCCAGGGTCAGGATCACCCCAACACCAAATTGGCCCATTTGGCCACAGCCTCCAGGCTCACTCCAATGATGAGGCTTTAATCACATTCTAGTGATGGACTGAGCCCCAGAGACCCAGATAATGATCCCACCACAGTGGTCCGTGGCACCTGAGGACCCAGAATCCAGGTCTACCCATGCAGACAAAGGTCCCAGGCCCATCACTGCAGATTCAAACACCAGATCTTCCCCTGTAAACCTAGGCACTAGGCTGGTTGACATGTACCTAGGCACCAGGCCTGCCTCCTTCTGACCCAGGCAACAGACCTACTTGCCAAGGATGCTAGCAACAAGCCTATGCACAGATGTCATGACACAACCCATCCAGAATGACTAATAAAGGGCTTAGCCCCCCAAAGCCAGTCTATAAAAGCTGAAAGAAATTAATAATTTTTCAAATGCATAGACATAAGTGCAAGGGCATGAGGATCATGAATGATGAAGAAAACATGACACTACCAAAGGAAAATTAATAAAGATCCAATGACTGACCCTAAAGAAATAGAGATCTATGAACTGTCTGATAAAGAATTCAGAATAATCCTCTTAAAAAAACTAAATGATAGATTAAAAGATAGACAACTAAATGAAATTAGGAAAACAATGCAAGAATAAATAAGAACTTCAACAAAGAAACAGAAACCATTAAAAAATACAGATACACAAACAGAAATCCTAGAGTTAAAGAATACATGACTGAACTTTAGAAATCAATAGAGCTCTTCAATAGCAGACTCAACAAATGAAAAGAAGAAACTAGTAAACTAGAGTACAGTTTACTTGAAATCATCCAGTCAGAGGGGCAAATTTTTTAGAAGAATGCGAAGTAAAGAAAGCCTATGTGAATTATGGGATACCCCTAAGGGAAACAATCTATACATTATTAGAATCCCAGAGAAAAAAGGGAAGAAGAAAGGAGCAGAATGCTTATTTAAGAAATAATGGCTGGGCATAAAGAAAAACATGGAGGGCATTGTGAGAAGGAAGGGAAAGGTGAATGGGGGAAAATCAGAGGGGGAGATGAACCATGAGAGACTGTGGACTCTGAGCAACAAACTGAGGGCTTAGGAGGGGTGAGGGTGGGGGGTTGGGCGAGCCTGGTGGTGGATACTGAAGAGGGCACATGTTGAATGGAGCACTGGGTGTGGTGCATGAACAATAAATCTTGTAACACTGAAAAAATAAAATAAACATATTTGGGGGAAAAAAAAGAAATAATGGCTGGGGGGAAAAAAAGGAAAGAAGAGGTGAGAATTTCCTAAATCTGGGGAGAGATTTGGATATCCAAGTTCATAAAACTAATAGATCACACTAAAATGTCAATTTAAAATGATTATTTCATGCCAAAAACAAAATAAAATAAAATGACCCTTTCCAAGACACATTATAATAATAGTCTAAATTTGAAGACAAAGAAACTTAAAAGCAGCAAGAAAAACCTTCCTCACATATAAAGGAACCCCCCCATAAGGCTATCAGCAGATTTCTCAGCAGAAATCTTACATGCCAAAAATGATTAGAGTGAAAAAAAAGTGTTAAAATTGATATAAAGTGTTAAAAGAGTTGACAAACAAGAACACTATACTCAGCAAAATTGTCTTTCAGAAATGAAGGAGAGCTGAAGACCTTCCTAAATAAACAAAAGCCAAAAGTGTTCATCACCACTCAACCTGCCTTATAAGAAATGCTTCAAGGACTTGGTCAAGCTGAAATGAAAGGGCACTAATTGGTAATATGAAAGCATATGAAAATATGTTGATAAAGGTAACCAAGGAGTCAAATACAGAATATTCATAATACTATATTATGGTGGCATATTAAACACATTATATTAAGGTTAAAAGACTAAAGTATTAAGAATATTTATAGCAACAGTCATATAATCATATGTTAGGTCACAAAACAAGCTAAAACAAAGAATAAAGACTCAAATCTATAAAATCACAAATGAAAGAAAAGTCATTAAACTGATGCTACAGAAATACAAAGGATCATAAGAGACTGCCATGAAAAATAATACACCTACACACCAGACAACTTAGAAGAAATGGATAAATTCCTAGAAATACACAAATTAACAAGACTGAGTAATAAAGAAAGAAAAAAATGAGAGCAGACCAATAGTGAGTTAGGAGATTAAATCAGTAAACAAAAACCTTCCTAAAAATAAAAACCCAGAATAAGATGGCTTAACTGGTGAATTTTATCAAACACTTAAAGAAGAATTAACATAAATATTCTCAAATTCTTATAAAAACTGACCAAGATGGAAGACTCCCAATCTCATTTTATGAGACCAGCATTATCTTGATACTAAATCCAGATAGAAACATTATAGGAAAATTAAACTATAGGCCAATATCCCCGATGAACATAGATGCAAAAATTCTCAACAAAATATTGGCAAACCAAATTCAACAGTACATTAAAAGTATCATACACTATGATCAAGTGAAATTTATACCTGAAATGAAAGTATGGTTCAATAAATGTGATATGCCACTTTAATAGAATGTAAGAAAGAAAGCAAATGATCATCTCAATAGATGCAGAAAAGTCATGTGAAAAAATTCAACATCTTCATGATAAAAATGCTCAACAAATTGAGTATAGAAGGAATATACACCACCACATAATGAAGAACATATATGACAAGCCCATAGTTAACATCATTCTCAATGGCGAAAGGTTGAAAGCTTTCTTGATAAGATTAGAAACAAGACAAGGGTTCCTGCTCTCATCACTCCAAAGCAACATAGTACTAGAAGTTCTATGCAGACCAATTAGGCAAAAGAAAATAAAAATAAAAGCATTCAGATCAGAAAGAAAAATGTAAAATAGTCTCTATTTGCAGATGATATGGTCTCATAAGTAGAAAACCCTAAAATTTTTAAACTAATAAATGAATTTGTTAGTTTCTGAATACAAAATCAACATGTAAAAATTATTTGCATTTCTGTACAGTTACAACAAACTATCAGTAAAAGAAATAAAACAATTTCATTTACAACAGCATCAACAAAAATAAAACACTTGGGAATAAATTTAACCTAAGATGTGAAAGATCTGTATACTGAAAACTATAAGACATTGATGAGGGAAACTGAAGCAGATACAAATAAGAATAATATCCTGTGCTCATAGAATGGAAGAATTGATACTGTTAAAATATCCCTACTATGAGTCATCTATTGATTCAACGCAACTCATATCAAAATTGCAATAGCATTTTGTACAGATAAAGAAAAACAATCCTAAAATTCTCATGGAACCACAAAAGACCCCAAACAGGCAAAGCAATCCTGAGAAAAAAGATCAAAGCTAAAGGCATTATATTTCCTGATTTCAAACTCTATTACAGAGACATAGTAATCAAAACAGTGGTATAGTGTACTGGCATAAAAACAGACACATGGGCCAATGGAACAGAACTGAGACCCCAGAATAAACCCATGCATATATAATCATCTAATATTTGATAAGGGAACCAAGAATACTCAACAGGGAAATTATATTCTCTTCAAAAGGATATTCTCTTCAAAAAGGATATTCTCTTGGGATATTAATATGCAAAAGAGTCAAATGCTCCCTATTTTATACCACTCACAGAAAGTAACTCAAAATGGATTAAAGACTAAAAAATAAGACATAAAACTCCAAGAAGAAAAATAAGAAAAAAGCTCCTTGACATCAGTCTTAGAAATGATTGTTTGGATATGACACCAAAAACAAAGCAAAGATAAATATATGGGATTACATCAAACTAAAACTTCTGGGCAGCAAAGAAAATAATCAGCAAAATGCAAAGACAACCTATGGAATGGGAGGAAAAAATTGAAAACCACCTATCTGTTATGCAGTTAATTTTCAAATATATAAGAAACTCATACAACTCAATAGAAAAAAAATGTTTAATGGGCAAAGAACTTGAACAGACATTTTTCCAGACATACTAATGGTCAATAGGTACAAGAAAAGATATCACTAATCATCAGGGAAATGCAAATCAAAACCACAATGAGATATTACCTCACACCCATTAGAATGGTTATTATCAAATGACAGGAGATATCAAGTGTTGACAAGGACACAGAGTAAAGGGAACCCAGTGGGAATGTAAATTGGTACATCCACTATGACAAATAGTATGAAGGTTCTTCAAAAAATGAAAAATAGATCTATTATACGATCCAGTATTCTCAACTCTAGATATATACCCAGAAGAATTGAACATGGACTTTCAAAAACATATTTGCATTACCATGTTCATAGCAGCTCTATTCATAATAGCCTAGAGGTGGAAGCAACCCAGATTTCCTTTGACAGATGAATCTATCAGCAAAATGTTGTAGGCACCCCTACAACATAGGCGCCCCTCTGCCTCTACCTGCCATTCTGCCTGCTTGTGCTCACTCTCCCTCTCTCTCTCTCTGACAAATAAATAAATAAAATGTAGGGTGGCTCAGTCGTTAAGCATCTGCCTTCGGCTCAGGTCATGATCCCAGAGTCCTGGGATTGAGCCCCGCATCGGGCTCCTTGCTCGGCAGGAAGCCTGCTTCTCCCGCTACCATTCCCTCTGCTTGTGTTCCCTCTCTCGCTGTGTTTCTCACTGTCAAATAAATAAAATCTTTAAAAAAAAAAATGTTGTATATACAGTTGACCCTTGAATAACATGGGTTTGACCTCTGTGAGTCCACTTGTGGATTTTTTCAACATATATGTGTATAAAACTGTAAATGTATTTTATCTTCTTATGATTTTCTCAATAACATTTTCTCTTCTCTAGCTTATTTTAATACACTATACAATATGTAAAACATATAAAATATGTATTAATTGACTTTATGTTATCAGTAAGGCTTCCAGTCAACAGCTGGCTATTAGTGGTTAAATTTTGGATAAGTCAAAAGATACTCAGAGTTTCAACTATGTGTGAGGGATGGGTCTGTGCCCCTAACACCCACATTGTTCAGGGGTCAATTGTACATACAATAGAACACTGTTCAGCCTTTAAAGGGAATGAAATCCTATCACAATAAGGCCACAATATGAATGAAACTTGAATTATGATAAATGATTACACTTATCAAATATTTTATGATTCTACTTTATGCAATATTGAAAGTAGTCAAATTCATAGAAACACAAGTACAATGGTGGTTATCAGGGTGTTGGGGTAGGAGAATAGGGGTAGTTATTTTATGGGTATAGAGTTTCATATTTATAAGATAAAAAAGTTCTGGAGGTTTGTTTCACAGTAATGTGAAAATACTTAACCCTACTGAACTATACACTTAAAAATGGCTAAATAGTAAATTTTATGTGCTTTTTTTTATCACAATAAAAAAGAGAAACTGCCACTACAAGTAGATATTAAAGAGGCAACTAGGGGCGCCTGGGTGGCTCAGTTGGTTAAGCAGCTGCCTTTGGCTCAGGTCATGATCCCAGGTCCTGGGATCGAGTCCCACATCGGGCTCCTTGCTCAGCAGGGAGCCTGCTTCTCCCTCTGCCTCTACCTGCCATTCTGCCTGCTTGTGCTCACTCTCCCTCTCTCTTTCTCTGACAAATAATAAAATAAAATAAAATAAAATAAAATAAAATAAAATAAAATAAAATAAAATAAAATAAAATAAAAAGAAGCAACTAAATAGCTGTTTCTATTTACCTAAACAAGCTCCAGAGGAATTTATGTGAAGTGTTTCAGGCAGAATGAAGCTATATTTTACTCAGAATGAATAAACCTTGAAGGGTGTGACTTCCTGTGCTGCTCAGAGAGTGATGGAAGTGTTAAATAAATAGGTGGATTAAAAGGGGAAGAAAATTTTAGAGGTTCACACCTTGGAAGATATTTAAGTTAGGAAAGCACATTGCAAAGTTCCCAAGATTGTTCACATAGTATATTTTACCATTACAAAGCCTCTAATTAAATATCTAGTTCTATGTATCTTTCGACATGTAAACTCAATTAAATGCCAACTGAAATAGCTTTAAATTACTACCCTTAAATAATTCTCTCCTACTTCTATAAATAAAGCAAGAAAAGTAATTGGCACTAAAAACAGCTGTGATGTCCATCACAAAAAAAAAGAAAAAAAAACTTTTCAGAACCAGTTTTCTATCAAATCTGTATGACAAAAGAATTCATTCAGATACTCTCCTAAATGTGCTGAAAAATATTTTTATTTTTTAATATGACTTAATTCATTCTCATTTCTATTTCTTACAAATTAGAGTGGTTTTATAATATAGATAAGTTTGGAAAATAAGCTTTGCTGACATAGTTTGCTTTACTTTTCCTCAATTGTATATACATTACCATAGAGAAAATAACTAAATAAAGGAATTTACAAAGTCGTAATTTAGGAGGTGTCTTCTTGACCTCCACACGAGTCTTAAAAGAAGTGATATAATTGAAATTTGGAGGCGAAAAGACTTTGACTCTGTAAGAAAATGAAGCCTCTTGGGCAATACTTAGTGGGTAGAGCCTAGAGCCAACTTATGTAATAGAAAATGGATTGACCGTGGCATCTGAAAAGGTAGAGAGAGACAGGCAGAGTGAGTTTCAGAAAAGTAGGAAAGGAATGAGATAGGAAGAATAATATCAGCTTCCAAGCTCTATCTATAGAGGGCAATGGAGGGAGTGGGACAGACAAGAGATTCCTTGAAAAAGAAATATAGTATCAAAATTAAATAACTGAAAAAATGAATTGATAGTGACCAAAAGTCTATCTGTGGTTGCCTGTGTCCAGGGGTAGGGAGGAAGCTTGACTGCAAAGAGGCATAAGGGAACTTTCTGGAGTGAGGAAAATATTTTCTATTTTGATTGTGGTGGTAGTTACATGGGTGGCTATAGTTTTCAGAACTTAACCAACCGTTAAAATAGGTATATTTTATTTATGCAAATTATATTTCAATAAATCTGGCTTTTAAAAATCAAATGTCTTCTTAGTCATGTATCTGACTAAATGTATAAGAAAAAAGAACACCAAAAGAAATTTCCAAGAATAAATAAAGCAAGGAAAGCATAAAACTATCCCATAATCTTAAGGAACAATATGTTCTAGAAGAGTAAATTTTATAGAATATTCAAGCTTGTGTTTTTTAAAAGCTCCAATTTTTCCAACTCATTTCCCCCTAGTATTCTAACCCCAATATTCTTTCTCCCCCACTGGGTCACTGAATCCATCGATCCATGTCTTTCTCTTTCTCTCTGTCACTCATACACACACACACACACACACACACATACACACACAAGTACCACACCACATCTCTGTTCCATATCTTCTCCTAATTTGTACTTTAAGATGATTTTTTTTAAAGAATTACATCTGAAAGGCTGATGAACAAAATATTTAAATTCCATTTGAGGGAAATTATTAAAGTTCGCTTGGTTTTCACCATTCAGAAACAGAAGAGAGAAGTAATAACTGAGCTGAGCATTCATCAGGTTGGCAAAAGGAAGACAGCATTCTAGATAGTGGAAGAAGAATACACCAACAAAAGAAATAGTTCAAAGCGTCAAGGAACCATAGATAGTCAATTGGGCTGGAAGTGGAGTTTGGGCAAGCACAAATCAAAGAAAGGGCTCAGAAGTCTGAAGTACTATGATCACTGACTCTGAGAGAGCACAACCTGCATTGTGTACTAGTGTATCCTTAACAAATAATTCCCTAGCAAATAATGGGTGTTCCATAAAAAATTGACAAATGGATACACAGCTGGATAGATAAATAAATGACTGGCTTGAAAAATGGAGAGCCTAGTAGATTATAATAAAGAGTCTAGATTTTGTTCTAAAATCCAGCTTCTGGGGTGCTTGGGTGGCTCAGTCATTAAGCATCTGCCTTCAGCTCAGGGCATGATCCCAAGGTCCTGGGATCGAGTCTCGCATCGGGCTCCCTGCTCAGCAGGAAGGCTGCTTCTCCCTCTCTCACCCCCCCTGCTTGTGTTCCCTCTCTCACTGTGTCTTTCTCTGTCAAATAAATAAATCTAATCTTAAAAATAATAAAATAAAGTAAATAATAAAATAAAATCCAGCTTCTACCAGTCATGGTAATAAATGGCTATTGTGAAGTATGTCACAAGGAATTTCTTAGTAATTAAGCCAAAGTACTGCAATTTGCAAATGATTTACTTCTTAAATACAAATAAAAGCCTGTTCAACGTTGTCCCTGTAATATTACCCTCTTATTCATTCTAAGATACTTTACTGAGAGCAAGAATAAAGGATGGAGTTTTAGCTAGCTCATCAATAAATGTACATAAGCTACAACCTATCTATCCTAGGCCATGATTGTCAGTACATCACCACTACCAAACAATCAATAACTATAGCAATTATAAATTATTAAGGCCTGTGCTTCCTAACATATTTTAAAGTTTTATCAAAATTGAGGTACACTAAAGTGTATTATATGAATATCATCAGGCATGTACACTAGTGAAGGTAACAGAGAGTCATTGAATAACTTTTAAAAATACTGATATGTAATTTGTGTTAGAGAAAAATCATTTTTGTGACAAAGTAGATTAGGAGAGTGTTAGAAAAGTATAGCTGAGAAATGGATAAAATCTGGATTAAGGTAGTAGAAATGGACATGCAAAAAAGAAAATGATAATAAAAGTAAACAGGCAGTAAAATCAACAGACTTATGCATCAGTTAGACTTGCTCCCTTGGGCAAAGTGGGTTGGCTTACAAAACAGGGTCAGATATAGAACCTGGGTAAGAGATAAAAGAAAAGGATGACAACAAACAGGAAAGATAATAAATTCCATATTGCACATGTGGAATTGCATACAAGCATGTCAAATTCAGGAAGTTCTGTAATAGAGGTTCCGATTAGGAATCCTTACATGAAGATGGTAGATAAAATAGCCTGGAGAGTGTGTGTATGTGCAGTTAGAAAAAGAGAAAATCGAGAGATCTGGCAAGATGGCGGAGGTATAGGATGCATAAAAAGCACCAGGTCCCAGAAGTCCAGCTAAAGAAGCAGAAAACCACTCTAAAAGCCAGCAAACACAATAGGAGAGAGAAGAGAATAAGAACAGCAATTCTAGGAGTGGAAAATCGACCACTTTCAGAAAGGTAGGAGTGGAAAAAGTGAATTTAAAGCAATGGGAAGAGAGA
>JAQQSY010006803.1:0-10834 GCA_028646535.1 Procyon lotor
CCTGCTTTTCTCTCTCTCTCTGCCTGCCTCTCTGCCTGCCTGTGATCTCTCTGTCAAATAAATAAAATCTTTAAAAAATAAAAAAATAAAACTCCATGGGAAGGAAAAGAAGTGACTTGAGGAATGGTAATTACATGATTATAGCCGACAGTTTAAGTATTTACAAATAAGTCAATAGTGAAGATCATGGGTCTCATGGGTACCCCAACAGTAGGAATGTAGGCAGTGAAAAACCTCACTGAGGTTGTCACTAGAGTTCATTGCTGGGACGGCCCTAAGAGAGTTTAAACAAGGTTTGTTCTCATTTGTTCTTTGTTGTATGTATGAAGTGTAATAACTTTGATTTAGAGAAACGGTACTAGCAGAATTTTCATATATATGGAACTTGATTTGAAAAAAGTCATCCAACAGGAGGGACCAAATGACTGCCAGGGTCACTGGGAGGCTGCGTTTCTCAAGCAACTTCAAGTATGATTTATAAAGATCGTGTATTGCTTCATAATTGTCTCCATTTTATTTCTGTTTCTCCATTCGCTGCACTTATATAGGCAACATATGAGGTCACAGTGGGTCAAGAGTTTTATAGATTATTTGATTTTTAACCCAACAGCCATGCAATTCCAGGAAAGTAAACAGAAAGTGCAACCTTGTAAGTGTGCTCATAATTAAGTGTACACTTCAGCAAGCTAACTTGGGAGATACATCGTAAGATCCCCTATAAGACCTTCTGAATTAGTGAACGCTGTGTCTTCCATGAACCTGTCCTCCTCCACATCCACACCGGTGGTGGGAGTCCCACCTCTACGCTGCCACAGCTCCCTGAGAACACCTCGATTCCCACACTTATGACGCTGAATTACGACACAATATCCATGGCAAGGAATTTCCGAGGGCTTATTATGTTCCACTAACACATCACACGCTATTATTAAATCCTTAAAACAAACTGTGGGGCGGATTCTACTGTCTCCACCAAAGGAAACCACCTCTGAGAAGGGGGAGAAGTTACGCAAGGCCGTGTGGCCGGGGGATTCGGGAAAGGGGATTAAATTCTGCATCGGCCTTACTCCCAAACCCATGACTTCTCTTCACTGAGGTACAGTTCTGTGTATTATGACTGGGAATTTTTCATGAGGTCAAGAGGCCTAAACACACACTGTGGGGTAGCTCCTAATTATTGTCCTCATCTCGCAAAAGAAGAAACTGAGGCACGGGGAGGTCTAAGAGTGGTCAGTGTCACAGAGCTCACGGACAATGGAGCCTGCAATCCACGCCGGACAGCTGAACAGGGAGCCACCCCAATCACACACCTGCAGAACGCTCTTTGGGATGAGGGACACACAGCAGTGTTCCCCAGCAATGCCGATGCCTGGCTCCCATCCCTGGACCTTCTCATTTCATATCGCAGGGTGCCAATCAGGCTTTGAGATGCTTCTGAGCTCCCAGGTGACTCTAATGCATCCCAAAGTCAGAAGCCGGCCATACAAAGACTTGAGTGCTGTGTGTCTCCCATCATGGGAGCATAATAAACACAACCTTTCTTAATAAATACTTTCATTATTATTAATGTTATCACGAGGCGCTGGCCTGAAAGCAAAACAGACGGATTGCAAAGAATAAGGCAACAAAACAAAACAACATGAAAGAGAACGAGAACAAATGTTTTGGGTCCCCAATAGTTTCACTGTTCGTAAACAATTTAAAAATTGCTTCTGTAGAAGGTGAAAGAAAGCAAAACAAAAGACAAAACAAAACAAAAAAAACCTCAGAAAACAAAATAGAAGCTTAAAAAAACAAACAAATCAAGCAACACAGACCCGAGACCTTGCTTTCAGTGGAGTTTGAGTGGATTCTCTTAGCCTATTTGAGTCACAGACAATCCTCTTTGGTTACCCACTGACGAGGCTGCCCCGGGCTTTCCGGGAATACAAGGACATTGACTTACAGCTCCTAGTTCCCCGGAGCCTTTGAAGTTTGCGCCAGTGATTACTGACTCATCCCGGGCTTTACAGAGAGGAAAATTATATTCGAGGGAGGCAGGCAACGCTCAGCAGTTCTCAGTCTTTCTGTCATGTTTCTAAGTGGTTCTACCCGGAGGCGGAGACATACGTTTCTTAAACTCTTCAAGGTTTCCTGGAGCCTCGTGGTGCTGTTGTTAAGCCTGTGTCGTACTAAACACTCGTGCTCATAACAAATATACCACCAGTGAAGTACTGCGCCCAGTTTCCAGCCAGACGGGCCTCCCTTTGTCTCTGTGCACCCTTCAGCGGTGGCTCGCTTTAGGCAAAGGACATGAGACTGTTAACTTTAGTTGGTCATTAGGTGAGTTCCCTAGGGCCGGCTAGCTTCCGTGACAAGGAGGAAATGCACTTGTGAGTGTGTGAGGCAGAACAGAGGGGTTATTTTCACAATAATCCCTAGTCTTTATCTTTCTATCGTATTTTCACTTAATGTATTACTTTTAACATATTTTGTATGTGATATCTGAAAACCCTGCACACGAAGGAAAACATCGACAATTTTGATTCTGCAGAAAGAGTGGAAATATTAATATATTTTGCCTTTTTTTGTCCTCGCTCTGGGAGTCTTTGCCGCAGCTGAGGAGTGGATACAGCTGAAGCTACTAAATTTATAACTTTTCAAATACCGTACTACTGTTAGAATATATACAACAACCTAAATACAACTCTATTATCATAATTACTTTAACTGACGCTACTGTCCACAAAGAGAAATATTATGTTCCCATAATGTATTAGACAGAGCAAACGTCTAAACGCTGGGGGCAATTTTGTCATGAACAATATATGACCTAAAAAAGCTGGGTTTGTTCAATCTGGTTACAGTAAATGGATCCAAGCAAATGAGAATATTCAGAGCATGAATGTAATCAATTTGAGCCTAGCTATTCTGGTTTAGAAAAGGCAGCTCAATTATTTCCAGTCATTTAGATATTTCTTTACAAGAGAGCATTTTGGTTTTTAAACAGCATCACAATAAATGAGTATATTATATTACCTGGAAAATATATTTCTCGTATCTGATTCTACACACAAATGTATAGAGCAAGACATACAATCCAAGAAAATTTAATTTTCCACACACAAAATTAGCATGTCAGCAGAAAGACTAAAGTTATTTTGCTCTTGTGTGTTAAATACATGTGCAGAAAAGGATGCCCCCATTGGATTAACTGTTAAGGTTTGCCAATTAGTGTCAAATGAAAAAGGGAAAACCTTCCTACTCAGAGCTCAGCTGTAATTTAGCCTATAAAATTTAGACTTAGAAATAAGTCTTAATTTTTGGTGTTTCTACCAGGTTGAAGTTACTTTTCTTTCACTAAGCTGAAGTTCTTTTTATACCATTAACTGCCTCACTCGTCACCAGAGCCTTTTTGCTATTTACGAGATACAAAATAAATAAATGAATGAATGCATAATAGATAAATTAGCAGAGTATCATCCTTTTTCTTATCAAATCATGTGTTTTTAATTATACAGCCTGTTCTTCAGTTGCAAAGTTTGGGGTGTGTTTATATTAAAATCTTTATCTTTCTACCAAAGAGAATTCAACAGCACAATATTCAAGAAACCCTAAGAATCATGAAGGAATATTTTAGTCATTATTCTAATACAGATTTGCTAGTTGACCTAGCAAAAGCAGTTTAATTCTGGTTAGAAGCTGGTTCTAACAGTCTTGAAGAGGGCCTACCTTGCCCTTTGTTTTCATACTATTCCCTGGCTCAAAGTACCCCTGTGGTCCGTCCCTGAGGGTTGTCGGTCTGTCTCATTTTTCTTCATATTTATATAACCCCACAACATGCAAGGATGGTCATTGCCACGCTAGCCAGCCCCTACAGTGGTAAATTACCTAATCAAAAACTTTCAATTGTTAAAAGGCCTCCTTGTTTTCCAAGTTATTCTAATATCATCTTGTACCAATGAATTAGCAACATGCATACAGGAAACCCCAGCTAGGGAGAGGCATTTCACCAAGTACAGAAGAAGGCTGACACAAAAAGTAAAGGAGGGTTACTGGATCCAGCGCCCGACCCTTCCATTTTGGAGGTCATATAACTGGAAAACTTTGGAGCAACTGGGATCAAATCAAGGAGGTCAGGAAAGGAAACCAAGGGTCACAGTGAGAACCTTTCCCCAGCTAGGACATGTTCTGCAGGTGAGCGAGTTCTAATGGTAGCTCAGGCTAGAAGCCACTCGGACCCTCTCCTACTTCAGTGAAATGGATGGACTTTGGAGTGTTGGCTGAGCAAGTAAGTGTGAACCAAAAAGCCCACAAACCGAGAGACCAAGACTACGGCGTCTTGTCCTAGCAGCTAGGTAAACCACATCATCACGTCAACATCAAGGCACGAGCTTCTACAGAAGTGTGGGGTCAGTTTTCAACGCAGACATCAATGGCGTGACTGAAACTACTGTCTCACTGAACCTCCGATCAATGCTCACCCAACACAGCCATGGCCCCGAGCCGCTTCTCCCCGATTCCACAGTCCACCAGCATGACCACGGCCTTGAAAATACCTCCAACTTTCCCCCTCTACCTCCAGGTAGTCATGGGGAATGGCGACAGGTGCACGGTACCTCATGCTGCCTACAGTGTCTGCTACAACCTTGACTGCAGGCTCAAAAGGGCCCTCAAAACTCCCAACCATAGTGTCGTTTCTTCAGTTAGTTGATTTTCTTTTGAAGGCAACTACAACCCTTGTCAATCCACCAGCATGGTCTTCCATTTCACCTTTGTCTCATGATCACAGACACAGACTGAAGAAGACACTCGCTCACCATCCATCGCCAGGACCCTCATAACCCCATGTTGCTGCTCCACTACCGCCCAATTTCTCTGTCTTTATAAAGCAAGACTTGTATCAGGTACTCACGGTCTCCTTTTCCACATCTCCACATCTCACCACTCTATCCAAACTTTCATTTCAAGGTAGCCAGTGGCCGCAGGTGTCGCTTCATCTACTGTTTTGTCCACTGTTCACATCCCTGTTCTCACCTCTATCAAACCTGCAATAGAACGGGAGACAAGTGAATACCTTCTCCTTCTGGACATATTCTCACGTCTTGGCTATTGTGAAACCAGCCGTTCCACGGTTTCCTTTCTGTCTCTCCCACCTCTGCCTGTTGATTGGCTCTGTGGGGTACACATTAGCCTTACTCCGAGAGGTCCAGCCTCTTTGCCACCAATGGGGCTACACAGGGTGGATCTCATCACTCTAGCACCTACCAGTCCGCAGCATCTCCTACCAAATCATTGCACTTCCCTGGGAAGCCCTCTTCTCCAATACATCCTTGGCCAAAGTGACCTCGAGCTCCATTTGGGGAGACAGAGTGCCCGACAACCACAAAGGTACCTTAGCATGTACACGCCTAGTGGCCATCTCACACCCTGAGATGATGATCACGTGCTTCTGGCCATTGCACTTGGAATCATTCCTGCTTATGTGGGTTATTATGTGAGTTAAAGCCTCCTTAGGACTTTTTGTCTACAAATTTCCTCAGAGAAACCTGGGGAGTAGGGGAGCTAGTCCTAATTCGGCTTAAAGACAGGGCCTTGAATGGAGTTCATCAGCTTGTTTGAAGCTGGGGGTGTGTGGGGCACAAATGTCCCTTTTCACCCTTCCCATCAGTTCATTTTCCTTTTCCCTCCCTCTCTCTTCCTTTCTTCCTTTCTCTTTCTTCATCTCCTTTAGTGTCTTTCTTTTTACTGAGATAAAATTAAAGTGTCAAAACATTCACCCGTTTAATGTGTACAGTTCAGAGTTTATTAGTCTATTCACAAGGCTGTGAAACCTCCACCACTAGGTTCCAGAATGTTTCCATCACCCCCCAAAGGAATCCCATAACCATTAGCAGTCACTCCCCATTTCCCTCTCCCCATGGCCTCTAGCAACCACTCATCTATGGTCCATCTCTATGGATTTGCCTGGATGCACCATTTATCTCATTGGAATCGTACAGTACATGCCCTTTTTGTGTCTGGGTTCTTTCACTTGTATTTTCAAGGTTCATTAGGTTTTAACATGTCTCAGAACTTCCCTTCTTTTGGTGGCTGAATAGTATTCTATTGTAGGAATATGCTCATTAAAAAAAATCCTCCCAGCCGTTGCAGGACATCTGGGTTGTTTCAGCTTTGGGGGCTAATATGAACAAAGCCGCTCTGACATTTGTGTACAGATTTTTGTGGCAAAAATTTTGTTTTAAATTCTCTTACTTTTGGAGATCTCTTGGGTTTTGTAAATTCTCTTAGGTTTGCAGTAAGGCTTGATCGAAAAGCGTGAATCCCAAAACTTTGTTCTTTTTCAAAATCATTGGCTCTTCTGGATCGTTTGTATTCTTGTGCAAATTCTAGGGTCAGCTTACCATTCTGCAAAAGAGGCAGGGGAGTTCTCCCAGGGGTCATGCTTAGACTGTAGATGAACTTGGATATCATTGCTATTTGGAAAAAAGAAAATTAGACTTCTAATCCATGAACACATGCTGTCTTTCCATTTTTTAAGGATTATTTTGTTTGTTTTTTCTCATTTCTTTCAACAACTGCAATTTTCAGTGTACCAAATTTCCTTCTATTAAATTTATTCTGCAGTGCTTTATTTTTTGGTATTATTGTAAGTTGACTTGTCTTCTTAATTTTTTCTTCAGGTTATTCATGGCTAGTGTGTAGAAAAATAACAGATTTTATATATTCATCATCTTTCTGTAATCATATGGAACTTATGTATTAGGTCTATCAGGGGTGTGTGTGTGTGTGTGTGTGTGTGTGTGTGTGTGTGTGACTTCCTCAAGGTTTTTAAAATTCCAGATGACATCATTTGCAAATAGGTATAGTTTATTTCCTCTTTTCAATGTAGGTTCCTTTTTTTTTTTTTAAAGATTTTATTTATTTGACAGAGAGAAACACAGCGAGAGAGGGAACACAAGCAGAGGGAATGGTAGTGGGAGAAGCAGGCTTCCCGCCGAGCAGGGAGCCCGATGCGGGGCTCGATCCCAGGACCCTGGGATCATGACCTGAGCCGAAGGCAGACGCTTAACAACTGAGCCACCCTGGCACCCCTAGGCTCCTTTTATTTTCCCTTCTTGAGTAAGTACTCTAGCAAAATCCTCCAGTGCAGTGTTGAATAGAAATGGTGTCTTGTCTCTTTCTGATCTGGAGAAAAGAAATCTTTTGTCTTTTGCTGGTTTTGTCAATAAACTTTTCTGTGCCGATTAGGATGGATCGTGTGGGTTTTGTATTTTATTTTATTAATAATGTATGTTATATTGATTGATCTTCATATACTGCACCTATCTTGTGATACTACAATAAATCCCACGGGGTCACAGTATGTAAGCCTTTCTATAAGTTAGTAGATTTGTTTTGCTCATGTTTTGCTGGAGGTTTTTACATCTGTGCAGTTTTCTTTTCATGTGATGTCTTTGCCTCCTCAAACAATAATAAAAATACTGGCCTCCTAGAACGAGCTATGAGGGGCTCCATTTTCCTCTATTTTTGGAAGAGCCAGGGAAAAGATGCTATTAGTTATTTGAACGTGTGGCTGAATTCACCAGTGAAGCGACCTGATCCTGGGATTTTCTTCGTGGGAGTTGCAATTCTCTGACTAATCCAGCTTCTTTCCTTGTTGTAAATCTATGTACATTTTCTCTTTCTTCTGGAGTCTGATTCATTAATGTGTGTCTTTTTAGGAATTTATTTCATTTAGGTTACCCAACTTGTTGGCAGACAACTGTTTGTAGTATTTCCTTAACAATCCCTCTTTATTTCTGTAAGATCAGTACCTTTGCCTCCTCTTTAATTTTACTAATTCACCTTTACTTGATTCCTACCTGTCTTGTTAAAAGTTGGCCAATTTTCCTAATGCTTTGATAGAACAAACTTTTGCTTTTTTTGATCTTCCCTATTTTCCAGTGTCTATTTCACTTATTTCTGGTCTAATCTTTATTATTTTCTTCCTTCTGCTTGGTATGGGTTTAATTTACTGTTCTTTTTCTAGTTCTTAAGGCCAAGTGCTGTTATTGATTTGATTTTTTTTTTCTTTTTTAATATAGACATTTACAGCCATTCATTTCCTCCTAGGCACTACTCTCACGGAAGTCCATCAATATTGTTATGTTGTGTTTTTGTTTCCATTCATATCCAAGTATTTCTTTTTTGTTTGTTTCTTTAAAGTTTTTATTTAAATTCTCGTTAGTTAACATAGAGTGCAATACTGATTTGGGGAATAGAACTTAGTGATTCGCCACTTACATCCAACCCCCAAGGCTCATCACAAGTGCCTCCTTAATGCCCACCCCCGTCTACTTAATGCCCATCCCCACCCTCCGTGTGTTCTCTATAGTTAAGAGTCTGTTTTTGTGGCTTGCCTCTCTCTTGCTTTCTCTCCCTCTTTTTCAAATTTTTATTTTTTTTCATAGCAAAGTCCTTTCTAATTTATCTTTTCATTCCTTGGCTACTTATATTTCCACATATTTTGGCATTAGCCAAATTTCCTTCTGTTACTGATTTCTAATTTCATTTTGTTGTGGCTAGAGAACATACTTCGTATGATTTAAATATTTTTAAATTTGCTGAGACCAGGTTTATAGGCTAGCATATGATTCCTCTTGGAGGACCCCGTGCACTGGAGAAGAATGTGTATTCTGCCCCTGGGGAGATCTTTCAATGGCTGGAACAAAATCTCCAGAATAAAAATCTAAACACTGCCCCATGGTCTATGAGGTGCTACACACTCTGGGTTCTGCTTGTCACTCTGCCTTAACATATAACATCCTTTCCCTTTCCTGTTAGTGTCTCCTGAGTTTAGCCTCATTTTTGTTTCTTAAATACCCCTAAATTCTCACCTCCACCTCTTTACACATGCTCTTCCCTCCGGCTAGAACATTAAAATATAAACTAATTAACAATATTCCATGTGCTGTGCATTTTAATAATAGCTTCACATGGTTTGTCTAAACAATAATGTTTTATAATGCTGATTTTACATATGAGAAAATGGAGTCCTAAAGAGGCCAATATACTCATCCAAAGTACATAGACGATAGCATTCTGGAAAACACTAGAGAATTAACTATTTTGTTGTAAATTACCTAATGTCTCTTATCTACTAGATCAGGTAGCCAGGATTCAAACTACCTGTGTCTGACTCCAGAGGCCAGACATTTTGCCATTGTCCTATTTTGCACCATTAGTATGAGTGTCAGAGGGAAGGATACATTCTATCCCTACTTGTGCAACTTACACTGACTTAGATATTCTAAAATATATGTTGCTATAGGCAGTGTGGGGTGGGGAGGTTATGAGAGAGGGAGGGATATTTTTGTTCCTTATCTCAACTTCTACTTTAAACATCATCTGTCCCTTAGATTTTATGCTAAAGTCACAATTATATATATATGCATATAATATTATAATACTAATGCTAAGTAATGTAATTATTATTAAAATATAAAACGATATAATATATATTACTTATATATAAGTATATAGTAAATAAAAACAAACATATATGTACACATACAATGTGCTTCTCTCTGCTACACACTTAGCACAGTATTCTCATTGCCTCAAGTGCCATTGTCTAAATAGCAAGTCCACACTCTTTTTTTTCTTAGAACTATGTTTTACTGTGAGAAGGACACTTAACATGAGATCTACCTCATTAAGAAATTTTTAAGTGTATGATACTCTTAATGATAGAAACAATGTTGTACAATGGATCTCTAGAAATTATTCGTCTTGCAAAATCGAGACTTTATGCCCACAGATCACAACTCCCCATTTCCTCTTTCTCCAGCCCCTGGCAACAACCATTCTACTCTGATTCTATTAGATTAACTATTTTACATGCCTTGTGCAAATAGAATCACCCAGTATTTATCGTTCTGTTATTTCCTTTTTACTGAGCACAATGTCCTCAAAGTTCATCTGTGCTGTTATATGTTGCAGAATTCCCTTCTTTTTTAAAACTCCAGAGTTCAGGCCCCATATATTATTTTATTTTTAATCTTTTTCTCTCAGTTTTATGAAGATGTAATTGACATTTTAGGTTTAATTTTAGGTTTAAGCTGTACAGCATAGTGACTTTTCATATATATTGTGAAATGACCACCATGAAGTTTGATTGACATCCATCCCCTCATACAGACACAAAGAAAAAGAAAAAAAAAATGTGTTTTTCCTTGTGATGATAACTTTTAGAATCTACTCACCAACTTTCAAATATACTGTTTGTATCCCCAATACTTATTTATAACCAGAAGTTTGTACCTCAGACCCCTTCATCCAATGTCCCTACTCCCCTGTTCTCCACTTCAGGTAACCACGAATCTGGTCTCTTTTTCTGAGTTTGACTTTTTTTTTTTGGTTGCTATGTCTAAGTGAAAACAAAATCTTTGTCTTTCTTTAACTTATTTCAATTAGTGTAATGTGTGCAAGATCCATCCATGCTGTTGCCATTCTTGAAAATGACAAGCACTATTGTTAGCTCTCTTTGATATATGTGTATTATATACACATATGTATGTAAATATACTTATAAATTTTTTGTTATAAATGTTTACATGCAAGAATCCCTACTAGTCTACCTATTTTACTATTTCTGAAAAGGAAGAAAATAATTTCATTTTAATTTTAAAGTCCTAACTCTTATTTCATGCAAACAATAAAAATAAAATGTTAAATAAAAAAAATAATAAATTGCAGCTTCTGTCATGAATCAGTTATGCAAGATTAGGGAAATGACAGATTTCATATTTGTGAAAAAAGATTGTTTTAAAAAAAGTAATTTCAGAGGGGGAGGAGCAAGATGGCGGAGGAG